>MJUU01041258.1:10738-29315 GCA_002080025.1 Modiolus philippinarum
GGGGGGGGGGGGGAATAACAGGAAACATCTACAATGGCTGAAAATTACAATTACATGCTATAATTTGCTAGGGAAAAACACACGAAAAACACAAATAAGACAAAAGACAAACGTAGACAACGATAGTAATTTGTCACTAGTAAAAGCCAGCGGTTGGTTTAATCCGGTTTATGGATACCCAAACCTCCCCTTTATCTGTCCTGTTTCCTACAGCATAATAAACATACGAGTTAAACCCAATACAGCTCCATGACTACAATCTGTGAAGTAGAGAGAGAGAAAGACAATACGTAATTTTGAAAGATGGGCCGTTTGGTGCTCGCCGCAAATGTGCCGGCTTGCTGAAGGAGCCTTGTCTGCTGGTAGAAACTGCCGCACCAAGGAAGAAAAATCAAACTGAAAACTTAATTCCCGAAGGGTTTGATCAAGAATCATCATAAAAGTTCAGTAGACATCGGTAGTATCAGTGACTAGACCTCAAAGCTAAATTAACTGATGCAATCATAAAATCTTGTCCATATCCCCCATAACGTAAAGAATGTAAGTTACGTCCCAGCTTTTCTGGATTTCTAATAAGTTTCTGGCATTTTTGAAGAAAATTTTCGTAAAATGAGGATAAGAAATGTCCTTAGTAATAAGTTATTTGCGAGTAAGTATTTTGATATCAATTATTCATTACAAAAACATGAAAACAGTAAACACCTACAATGGCCGGGAACTACACTCACATACCACAATCTACAAGTGAACTGCACTACAAAAACAAAAATGAAAACAAGAGAAACACAAACAACGATAGGAACTCGGGATAGCCGGACTTGGTACCGGCACTAGTAAAAACCAGTGGTAGGGTTAAACCGGTTTAAGTGTACCCAAACCTTCCCTTTCTCTATCCCGTTTCCCTATAGTATAATAAACATGCGAATTAAACCCAATACAGGTAGACTGCTAACTCAATTACCATTATCTTTGAATGGAAAAGCATATGACAAAGCGTAATTTAGAAAGATGGGCCAAAGAGTTCTCGCCGATAAACTGCTGGCTAGCTCAAGGAACCTAGTCTGCTGGTAAAACACTGTTGCACTGCGAAAGAAAAATCAAACTCAAAACTCCCCGAAGGGTTTGGTAAAGAGTCGTCATGTATTTCAGTAGACATCGACAGTATCAGTGAGAGGCCAGTATATATGTAAAGTCTTCAGGTCACTGGAATCCAAAGCCAATTAAACGCATTTGTTCAGAATATCTCGTCGATATCCACTATTACGTAAAGAATGTAAGTTACGTCTAAGTTTATCAGTTTCTGACATTTTTTAACAATGTTCTATATAATCGAGGATGAGAAATGCCCATTGTAATGAGCTGTCGCGAGTCACGTCATATCTAGATATCAAATGTTCATATCTTCTGTAAAACTTCTTAAAAGTATTTAATAATTTATGAAATATGTAACCTTGTTGTAAAACTTTGGATGTAAGAGTAAGGTTACGCTCATCAAAATCGTCAAGGGTAGAACAAATCTGAGGGAATCGTATAACTTGAGATATATACACCCCATAGGATGGAGCTAGGGAAATGCCGCCGTCAAGAAAGGGGGAATTCGTAATAGTGAAATCGAAATGACTTCTTTTAACATATTTTTATTTACCAGATAAAAAAGGGCAGTATTGGAAATCACTGTTAGTTTTTTTTTTAATTGCAGTTCCTGTCGATGAATGATGCCCACATAATCTAAAAGTAAGTGAGAACCGAACCGTCAATCCAAAAGCGAACAATCCAAGGACAATGGCAACACCAGAAACAAAAAAGGCAGAAAAAAACAGAGACACATTATGGATTTCCTTTGTTTGGGTTCTAGTGCTGCTGATGAGGAATTAATTTCCGAAATGGCCATACAGCTCATTAAAATTATTGCAGTTGGAGTTAACATATGTGTTATGATCTCATGTTCATTTACTCCATATCCTTTCGTGAAATACACAACATGGGTACAGCATAGAAAAGAAAAATGAAGACACTCACACACAAAGATGAACAACACAGACCCAATATAAAACCATGGGTGAGATCAGGTGCACCGGTAGAGTCAGCATCTCCTGCTTCTTATAAGACACCCGCCTTGTTGAACATGTCAAATCCGGTAGTGAAGTCAAATTCGGTAGAGGAAACAACAATTAAGCTTTAAAGGGAAAGATCTGTTGTCATGTGGGAAACAGATATCCCATAGCGGTCCACAAGATGATGATGTCGACCGTAAAACTTCTGGAGGGATGACTTCAAGTTTTGGGTAACGTACCCTTGTTGAAGTAGCCTATTTGTGAGCAACCGGGCCCTATTAAGGAAGTCACTGTATCGAACACAGGCTCTTGAATAGCGAAACAACGCTAGCTGGGAGATGTAAACTCCATATGCTGGCGCTTTTGGAATGTTGCTACAAAGAAAAGGGAAGTGTACTATTGGAAAGGTGAAGTCATCGCGTTTGTCGTACAGCTTAGTTTGAAGTCTCCATCTGTTGTCAATTTCAAGGTGAAGGTCAAGGAACGAGGCTGATGTAGAAGTGTCTGTGGTATCCTTAATTTCGAGCTCTTTTGGATAGATCAAATGAAGAAAATCACCAAAGCGAGGGTTGTTTAGCGACAAAATATCCTCTATATAACGGAAGCTAAAATTAAAGGATCGTGCCAGTCTTTTATCTTTATTTTGAAGAAGCCCTTCGATGAATTCAGCTTCATAAGAGTGAAGAAACAGATCGGCTAGGAGAGGCGCACAGTTTGTGCCCATAGGAATTCCGATAGTCTGTTGAAAAACAAGTCCTCCAAACTGGACAAATATATTGTCGATCAGAAACTCTAACATTTTAATCACTTCTTCCTCTGTATATTTTTTCTCCGAATCGGAGTTATTTTTCACAAAGTAGGCTTGTTCTCTACCTACAACAATTTACCTATATCTACGTTCACCGTTTTTACGTGAGAAACATCTATGAATTAAATTTTTCAGCCGAGATTTTAGTTGTTCATGAGGAATAGTAGTGTAAAGTGTGGAGAAGTCGAAAGTTTGGGGATTGTCAATAGCAAGGATATCGTCAATATACCTGCTGTTATCATTTAAAATCGAAATAAGATTTACACTGTTTTGTATGGTTCCGTTTTGAAGTTTTTTTGTTTTTTGTTTTTTGTTTTTTTGTTTTTTTTTCACGAAGTCTCGTTAATAACAGGACAGAAAAGGATCTGCATTAGAGGTGCACAATTTATACCCATTAGAATACCTATGACCTGTTGGTAAATAGTATTGCCAAAATGAGCTATAGTGCTGTCAAGCAAAATATTGAGTGCATTAATCATATCATCAAATGTTCAGGAATAATAATTATTGTAGGTAATATTAGAGAAGAATCCTTGTTTTTTAGAACAAATGAACTACGTGCCAGAAAATTTAAAAGACCATTTTATAAGTTGTCCCAGTTTTGAATTTAATCAAATTATGTGAAAGTGTTGTATAAAGTGTAGGAAAATCAAAACTGTCGATGAATGAAACTTTGAATTGATCTTAGGTTGTCAAAAACTTTAATAGAATATTTTTCACTCTCCAAAAGAAATTCACAATGTATGAATTGTGATTGCAGTTCATTGTTGTTATTGCTGATTAAAAAAAACAGTGAATATTCTTATATGAGTTTAAGGTGATAGTTGTAGATAAAACATGTAATTTTTAAATATAGGAGACATAATTCAATTTTACCACATTTAACAGATGAATTTCCAGTAATTTTACGAAAAATCTTAATATAGTAATTTCAATTCCGAATTTTTCCATAAAATAAGGGTATTTTGATGTTAAGGCCATTTTTAAGACGGGCATTAAAGAGAAAAATTTCGACAAACATTTTTGATAATCTTTAAAATTTTGAAATCTGAGTTTTTGTTTAAAGTTCAGAACCCCCTCCCTATGCTTGTCTGTTTTCAAACAGTGGCTTTATTAGGTTCAGAGCCTGTCAAAATGTCCAAATACCGATTTTTTGTGTTCCAAGGTTCTTCATTTTACCATTATTAAGTTTGAACTTGGTAAAATTTGGTTATTTTTTCAAATATTTTAATTTTCAGAAAAATCGTTTTCCATTATTGCAAGGCATAACCATCCCGATCTGTAAGTTTTGGTTAACAACTGTCTATTAAGTCGATTTTAAAATTTTTAGGGAATGTGGAACTTAATGGAACATTTTTTTACAAATTTTAGGAGAACATTATGTACCCCATAAAAATGATGCAATACAGATTCGCCGTCCTAAATGTAAAAGAAATTCAATAACAAACATGAAGGAATTATTATGAATAGGATCAGTGTTCCCAGATAGATTGTGGCATGTGGTTGTAATTTACAGCCATTGCAACAACGGCAGTAGAATACCGAAGGAACAAAGGGGTGACATTCACAAAAATCGAAGTCCAAAGACAGGGCAAAAACGAGAACACAGAAAACAATGACGTTAGACACAAAAACAATGACGCCAGACAGACACAAAGCACAGAAGCAGAAACCACAACATTCAGAACAAAGGCACTCACAGTGTGAACTCCATTGAAACCGAGAGTGACATCAGGTGCTCCGGAAGGGTAAGCATGTCCTGCTCTGTTAACAGCACCCGTCACACTGTGAGTGATTCAATCCGGGAAAATGTCAAAGTCGGTAGTCAAATCCGGGAAGACGTGAATCTAGCTGAAAATGTCCACTTTCATTTGGGATACTGACACGTCATATCTATATGCAAGTATTCCCTGCTATCTTTTCTGCATTCATTTACTCAATATTCAAGTCGGAATGTTCTTTGTTCGCTTTATTTATTATTTTTTTGCATTGTGTTATCATAATTAATTGAAATATCAGACGTTTTACCTTATTCACTTTGCAGCGAATTAACTCCTAACCTATGAATATTTTGTTTGTAACCTACATAAAATATCTCCCTTAATCACAAAATGACCTATAGATTTTTCAGGTCAATGCATAATGCTAAAAAACACCGTATATGACCAAGCTTTCAAAGCCTGATGACAAAAAAGATGATTTGTACAATATTTTTTAGTTCAATAATGGAATAAATGCATTAAGCGCCACTAAATACCATAAATAAGGAAATTCTTATTTATTTCTATTAGGCTCATTTTACCATAATACTCCTAAAAGATCTATTCGGGGTTGATTTTAAGGAGAATGTGTAGAAAGGACCTGACCTAAAAGTTAGCTCTCAAATTTCCATGGAAAGTCCTTAAAATTAAAATGCCAAACTCGTTTCATACAAAAGGGTAACCTCCAATTCCTGATGAATCAAATAGCTGAATTCTACTCTTCCTTCTACTTAAAGTTACGACGTTTCGCATTTTATCTTTCTTACATACATGTACTCATTTTAGAATTTTGAGAGAATGGTGTTGAGAGGATGGTGTTAAGGATGGGGTAAAAGTTAGGTATATAAAATGCTGTTATGAACAAGTCAGATATTAATTACAATCGAAATCGACTTATAAAACACTTTATAACGAAAACTGCATGTATTGTTTCACGTCGAACGAGGATATATGATAAACTGTGTACGTATTCCTGTTTACGTTCTAGGTAGTATACCCTGATATCCCCAAAATTTTCCAAAAATTCAATTTTCTCTGAATTTGTAGTATTAGACAAAGATGTACTAAAATACTAAAGGAAAAAGAGTTTCACTGCAAGATTTTTGGTGTACTTCACCGAAACACCTCTATCTTAGGAGTCTTAAATACTGGAGTCTCAGGGATAGCCACGAGGCAAATATTACTGCACTGTTTATAAATTGCAATCGAAATTGATAAAATGTTTCATGGAAAATTGGAGACCTTCTATATGTTGATTTGCAAAACAAAATAAATTGTATTGTCCAAACATAATTTAAAATAGTTTCTTTCATTTCTTCTAGATGAAAAACCTGAATTCAATTTAAACAAAAACCTGGAAATAAAAAGATCTTTAACTCATATGATTTACTAGTATATCAAATTTTTATAGAAATTGCCAGTACCTTTTTTCAATGTAAAAAGGGATTGCAAAAAATCATAATATTCCTATAGTCTGAAGGTCAAGTTGAAGAATTACCAAATATCTTACTTTTTATAAAGGAAAAAAAAATAAATTGAAAAAAATAACTAAATAAATACAATGTAAATAAATTCACAATCTAAATATTTAAAGGAGGATTACTCTTTATGTTGCTTATATCAATGTCTTGGAATTCAGCATTGCAGACTTAATGATATGGTAAAAGGAAATGTATTGTTCGGTGTGCTTTTAACGGAGATAGAAGCGTTAAAAATTTGGATTTCTCTGGATTTTTCTTGTCTAAAAATTAGGGAAGTTATATTAAGAATTTTATGGAAACTTGTCGGGTGACTAAATTTGACCTATAGAAGACATTCTTGAAATAAAAATTGGGGGTTTGTGTGCAAAATTCTTTAAGCTATTGCACTGGGAAAAACCAGAGGAGTTCGAAATCTGACACAAATTTATTAATTTGATGCAGATTCTTTGAAGTATTTTATAAAAGGGGTATGGTTTCACTGTAAGTTGAAATATCTATTTGTCCTAAATATTCAAAATTTTGTATTTCATTTATAACAAGTATATAGAAAATGGAGTTATCTCTCCCTACCTACGTCTACTATCTTTATGTTTTGTACAGAAATGAGCGAAATAATAGAAATAAAAAGCTCAAATGCCCTGCAGAAAAAAACTGTATATTAACAAATAAACATTTCTTCAAATAACATCACAGAAAGGGGATTAACATTTCTTCACAATAAAAGCAGTCAACAGAGGCTTGATAGCTACTTTTGAATAGTTAACACCTAACGGTGATTTGCAAGTTTCCGTTTTTGTTTTTTATATTATTTCTTGTGTTTTATTTTGTGTGTGTGTGTTTTTTTTTTCTTTTACTGAAATGGAAGTAATCGAAATTCAGATCGCGGGACACAGACACCAGACCAGTTGTAAGATTAATTGAAAAAATCCTACTAAATCGGCTTCCTGCTTATGAAATATAAAAGAAAACAAATAGACAAATTGATGAAGTTAGTGTTGAAGAAGCAAAACAAAATACATTTTGGTTAGTTAACGTTGGAAATTTCCCATGTTAGAGTTACTTTCCCATTTACTATCCTGTAAAATTTGGTAACTAAGATTAAATTGGCAAAAGAATATTCTACAAGATAACACTTTTTAAAAGTGCATGCAAAACATAATTACGTATAACGTAATAACAAACATAAAACCATGATTGTGAGCTTTAAAATAGAAAAAAAAATATCTGATATTGCTTTAACAGAAAACATCAATTATCTACATCATAATTACCAAAAACTTACGATTTGTAGAATCTAATTCTTCAAACGTCTGGCCTCTTGCATCCCCCGAATAGATTGAAAGTAGTACTAGGAAAATACATCTTATCTGCGGACCCATGCTAGCTAATAGCTCAGGCAATTGTGAAGGCTCGAATAATGCAGCTCTTAAATACCTTACAATTGCATTGACGCGACTGTCTTTCAGAACAAACCAATAAATTAGACTAGGAAAAAAGAATGCACTGAAATTTTGCGTCGTATTTGGAATTATATAAGAGTTTGCTTTGTATTTGATAGACAACATGTCTCCGTGTTTTTCGAGTATATTGGAAAAAAGTATTTTAAAATTTGCAAATGCGTCAATTTTATTTTTTTAGCTATATTGTAACACGTGAAGATACAATGTGACAAACACGACGCACCTTAACAGATAAAAGGTATACAGATGTACCGACCTTTACAAAATGCTGAATATGTAATTTTTTATCGGCTGGTAAAAGAAACTACTGCATAAGTGCAGATACATCTGTTTTGAAAAGCCGCAACTATCTGCTTATCCGTTATTTTTTTGTTTTTGTTTTGTCCTATTCATGACATCTGGAGATATGTTATCGAACTCTCACTGATAGAATGAAAATTTGTGAATTTAATTCCAGGTTCTCATTATGTGTCCGTGTGTATATGTGTTTTACGAATTTATCATTTAACATAACATTATTGCACATATTGCTGTTTAATAATCTATTTATATAAAGTTAGGATAACAAAAAATGAAGAACATAACAGTAGCATAAGAAGCATAAGAAATTTTCATCTCGGGACCTGAACATAACTACTGATCGGATCGACAAGAAATTTTGAAGTGTATACAGTTATTATTATGAACATTTTCTACGACCTTTCAGAATATCAAATTCCATATTTTATTCCAAATTCACGTCTTTTTTCTAAAGGTTTCATATAGAATATATCATGAAGTTGTTCACCCTTTTAAGTGACAAGACCTTTAATCATCTTTAATTATTTTAAAAGAAATGGGCAACACATTAGGATATCCATTTTTCCTATACAAGAGTACCCTCCTTTTGTCACTGGGAAGATTGTGGTGCACAAATTATACATTTGGACTTGATAACCCTATTTGAAGCATTAAACAAAAACAATTATGGAGGCATCAATGTATTACTGAAATTGATTTGTTTTCAAATCAATGAAATATTTTAGGGGACAAATGCTATATAGGATTTTTTTTTCGAGGACAAGAGGAAGCATGATCAATCGAAGACTGTCCCATACTTCTTTTTCCCTCTTTTCTTACTAGATAGTCTTGCAAACACCACAATTGATGTTTTTTGACTGGTTTAGTGAGATATGTTGTAAACTATAATTCATTTTCAATGGTTAAAAATGGAGAACCATGATCTCTCGCATATAGATTGAAAAAAATACTAGGAAAATAAATCTTATCTGAGAAACAATGCTAAGTAATAGCTTTAGTCATTGTGAGGGTCGAGTAATGCAGCTTTTAAATACATTAGAATTACGTTCACGCTACTGTCTTTTAGAACAAAACAATAAATTAGACCAGGGAAAAGAATGCACTGAAATTGTGTGTCGTATTTGGAATTTGAACATATTGAACATGATTCAATGTGACAAACATAACACACCTTAACAGACAGGTATACATGTACTGTCCTTATATCAAATGCTGAATACATCTATTTATTTTATCAACTGAGACCATTCCCAATTGAATAACTAAATACCGAAGTTACTGTGAATTTATTTTCTGCATATGCGCATTTCGACAACTTATGTCTCTTCAGTGCAGATAACATCTAAAAGTTTGGATGACCATAAAATCAAAGATGTTTAAAAACTGATAGAGAACAAATAACCAATATAATCTAAATGTAGAGCCAAAATCTGCTAAGGACAGAGCTTTTCATGAGGGAGATATGACGGGGTTTCGGTGAATGCAATGAACAACCAAGATAAGACAATAAAAGTAAGGATGAATTTTTGTTATACCTTTGTTTTGAAAATCAGCAAGTATCTGTATATCCGTAGCTTGGAGTTTTGTTTTAAGTACATTTTGCAAGTCTATTGATGGGTTCCCGAGAAACGTCGCTGTCCAATGTTAATTTGAAAATTTAAGTCCATGTTCGCCCTTAATATACTTTTGTATATGTGCCTTGAGAATATATAATTTTCCCCCCGCATAATTTTATTTCACATATTGTTGTTAAATAATGCACACAGCATTAAACTAATTATCCTGTAAAGAGGAAGCATCTATTTACCCGAAAACTATATATATACATATATATATATATATATAGAATAAATGTAAAAGATTTTCCACATAAGTGTAACATAGAAAAAAAATAAATAATCGAAAATGCACTGAAAATTCTTTATCCACTAAATTCTTCACACTCAAAAGTCTATAATTCCAATGTTACATCTTTCCAACCGGTTTCACAACTCTGGTGATAATCATGGAAGAACAATAAAAACTATAACGTCCTTGGTTACGCAACGTTACAATAGCGCTAGGTAACACGGGAGGTAACGTTCTTCTTTCAGGAACGATAGAAATAAGTTAGCGTTATAAACCACTGTTAATTCAAATTAAATAGTTATTTATTTAAACTTGGTTTGTATTTGCGAATAAATAGTGTCTCTTTATTAATGCGAATAAATAAATAACTATTTAATTTGAATTAACAGTGGTTTATAACGCTAACTTATTCTATTCGCGATCGATCTTTGCGTTTACACTTATTGCTAGATCGATTCAGTTTAGATCGATCTAATTTAGACCACCTGTGGTCTACTTTAGATCTATTCCGAATCGATCTTAACTGTTTACACTTGCTTAAGATCGATCTAATTTGAATCGATCTCCCTTTAGACCGATCTAAATCTGCAGGTGTAAACAGGGTCTTTGTTAAACACAAACTAAGGTTCGCATAACCGCAAAAAATGTTATCATGCTTTGAACCAACTAACATCATTATTTAAATGATGTCTAAAATGGTTGAACGGTGCAGCCTGATGGCCACTTACCGTTCAACGATTTTCAACACTAACTTAATAATCATATAAGTTGGTTCAATGCATGATAACTTATATTGTAAGAGAACTTTGCCCGATATATAATGATTTTGACAACCCCGAATCCATGACAGGAGGGAATACTTGGGTATGGCATTGTTCAACATTTTGCAATTGAATTTGGCTCAAACTGGTGCTAGAGGCCGTCTGGAACTTACTATGAGGTGGGAGTGTTTGCTCTTTTTTGAAGACCTTATGCTGACTTCAAGATGAAAAACAACAGTAAAAGTATTGTTCCATTTGCTGAATTTTACCATTTATTTATAGGGATTTAGTCTCCATGTACATTTACTCCACATCCGTTCGTTCTTTATTAATTAGCTAAAACATCTCGAGACCTTTACATGTAATTAGTGATCTGATCGACAAGATACTACTTAATGTAAACAGTTATAATTAGGACAACCTTTTACAACCTTCAAAACACCAAGCTTTTATTACTTTTCGGAAATCACGTATCGTGTTCGAAATTCAAATAGAATATTTAATCGAGTTGTTCAAGCTTTTGACTGACTCGAATAGTGATAAACTATATTTATTTTACTTTCATTATTCCTATAAGGATATCGATTTCCCTCATACTAGAGTGTCAGCCTTTTATACAAATTATACGATGCAAGTTATTACATGTAATCATAATAGAACAATTAAATGCAAAATTAAGGATACTGAAATAAATTTGTTTTCCATGCAGAGAAAATTTTTGGGATAAGAATAAAAATGTAAGATCATTTTTCTTACTCGGGGAACAGACTGTCGCTTTATTCGATTATGATTTTATTTCTTTTTTAATCCATATAATCTTGAAAACATCACAAATGATGTTTTTCGACTGATTTTCAGTAAGTTGTAAAACTTAATTTATTTGCAATGGAAGACCATTAATTTTAATTTATTATCAGTATATTTATTGTTACAAGTGAAACAAATCATGCACTTGATAATGTGAAACATATGGAAAACAAAAGAATGGAAGTAATCCAAATTCAAGTACTAGTATAAAGTAAATCTTATTAAAGTGTCAACGCATTTAAAGAAGCCGTTTACCATGTTTGACAAAACCGGACTCTTCACTGACAGTCTGATGGGGCCTCACGTGGAGCATATCATACATACTCTTCCGGAAAACCCGATGATACCTTAATTTTTGTATGGTACACACTGCTAGTGCTTTAGTTTTATGTCGATCTTTTACAGTTTTGTAAAGTTTTTGTCTTTTTCATGATGTCTCAGTTGTGTTTGATATGAAGTGAGGTATCATCAGGTTTTCCTTAAGAGTATGTATGATCTGATCCACGTGTAGCCCCATCACACTGTCAGTGAAAAGTCCGGTTTTATCACAGTCGATGTTTGTCGAGCGGTAATGAACTCTGGATCTAAAACTTGCGGTAATTTTTATTCTTTTTTTCTAATCTTTTCGATCACATTTCTGTGCGGACTCCTTTGTACAAACTCTTTTGATCTGTATGATTTACTTAATGTTTAATGTGATATTGAAAAAGACTCTTTTTGACAGAGTTTTGATCATCTGGTCAAGTAGAGCTCAAGTCAATGGTTTCAGCTGGAGTAGAAAATAGCAAAATTATGAATAGTTCAATAAACACCAAAAATGATACAAATTCTAAAGGTAAATCTTAAATCATCAAGCTTATTTGTTTCTCAACCAAAGCTATTTTTATCTAAGATATAATATTTTTATTAATATTCTGAAACTAAACTATTTAGCAAGAGACACGATGCACGGATTTGATCAAAAATGGTATATTAGTTTCTGGCAGAAAACAAAATGCATTCCTTAAGGTAGATAGACAATGTTGCGCTGCAATTCAATCTTTTTTAGAAAAATAAAGAGTCAGATACGGGGTACTTGATAGTATATGTAAACAATTTGCCACCTTAAAAATGGACAACAACCTTTTATTTCGATGCCCCGCTAAATCAAAATTCAACGGCAACAAGAATTGGGCACTTTTGGAGCATCGATGTGATCGAATTGTTGAACTCGAATAATTTAAATTGTCCAACAACAAAGAAAAACTGGATCCATCGGGCGAAATATTAACATTTCGGATTTTAACATATCCGATTTGGAATGGATTTGAAATGGAATGAGCACATGCTTTTTTATGTAGATTACATAAATACACTGAAAAGGAAACTTAGAATAACTAAATAAAAACATATTTTCACAATAAAAATGTGTATCATTTCTTTTATTGAGTAGTATAGTTCTTTCTTAAAAAGGGGAATAGACTATGTTTCATATATTACTACCAAAGCTTATTATGACAACAATACTGAGTTATTCGATCACATAAGTAAATTTTTTAAATACATTGTCATTTATTAAATATAATTACAAATTTATATTAAACTATATATTGAGGTCATAAAGTTAATTAGTCAAATGTAATATCTGCATTTATATCCTTCATTTTAAAAGCATACATCTCTTCATATATCTCATTTTGGCTTACCGTGAAATAGTTTTCCCAATCTCCTACCTTTCCTGATAAAAAAATAAATATCAAAAATCAATTATTACTTCAAGAGCTATTCATTAGATTATGTTCTTTTGAACTTGATTTTTGCTCTCCTTTTTTCAATTATAGTCCGGTTGGACATGTTATAACTGGTGACCTAGATATCGTAGACAACCTCAAACTACGAGATATCTTCTCAAAAGGTCCCAAATTTCGTAAGCTCCAGCACATCAACTGGAAGTACAACTTCAAGATTGTTATGGATGCAGTTGAAGACTATGCTAGGAAGTGGGCAAAGAAAGAGAAAGAGGACGTTGAGACATTGTCCGACTGGATCAGGTCCATAAAGTCATTAATTGTAAATCGCATCCGGCGCCTAAAAACAGCTATGAAATCCTGAAATCCCAGTATATTTGAAGATCCCTTTGCAGAAAGAACTCTGTCCAACCTCCATGAAAATTACGTCATTGTCCCTGCAGACAAAGCTTCTAACAACATACTGTTTGTGTGTAAGAAACACTATCTCGACTGTCTTGTGAAGGAGATGGGCATCGACAGTTCATCTGGAAACCCTACTTATACCCCTACTACAATATCGAGGGATGAGATTGTAAAAAATCACACTTCAATGTTATCATCATTTGGCATAAAAGCTAATGATGAAAACAATCAACTCCCTTACATCTACTGGGTACCTAAACTTCATAAGAATCCATACAAATAGAGATTCATTGCCGAGTCTTCCAGATGCACCACTAAACCTCTTTCACAGCTCCTCACTACTTTGTGGACCGCAGTCAGAGACGGCCTGAAAAATTACTGTAATAAAGCTTACTCCACAAGCGGTGTGAATCAAATGTGGATTCTTAAAAATTCAAAAGATCTCCTTGAACAGCTTTCCTCAACCAGTCTTACCCATTGCCATAGCATTCAAACTTTTTTACTTTTCTACACTTTATACAACCCTGCCACACAATAAACTGAAAACAGTAATTGCAGATTTAATACATCAATGTTTCTGCACAAAACATGGAGAACGCAGATACACCTATTTAGTTATAGGGAAAGACAAGACATATTTTGTTAAGAACCACACCGATTCAAATAAGAAGTACACCGAGACTGACGTAATCAAAATGTTAGAATTTTTGATCGACAATATTTTTGTCGAATTTGGAGGTCGTGTTTTCCAACAGACAATAGGGGTTCCTATGGGAACAAACTGTGCGCCGCTTTTAGCTGATCTTTTCCTTTACTCGTGCGAGGCCAAGTTTTTACAAGGGCTTATTCAAAGAAAACAAAAACATTTAGCCCAGTCCTTTAATTTCAGCTTCCGCTACAAAGACGATGTGCTTTCTCTTAATAATCCTAAATTTAAGGATTATTTACATCAGATCTATCCAAATGAGCTTGAAATTAAAGAAACAACTGAAACACCTACTTCAGCTTCGTACCTAGATCTTTTATTGTATATTGACGAAGATGGACGTTTGAAATCTAAGCTATATGACGAGCGTGATGATTTTAATTTCCCCTTTGTGAACTTTCCCTTTCTTAGCAGCAATATACCTACCTTTCCAGCCTATGGGGTGTACATTTCACAGTTGATTCGTTACTGTCGAGCTTGTAGTTTGTACAGTGATTTTTTTGAACAGAGCAAAAACACTGTCCCAAAAGCTGCTTAGTCAGGGATTTGTTCAACCTTTGTTAATTTCATCCCTCAAGAAATTCTATGGCCGTCACCATAGCATCATTGAAAGATATGACGTGTCAGTATCCTAAATGAAAGTGGACATTTTCAGCTACTGTAGATTCACGTCTTCTCGGATTTGACTACCGACTTTGACATTTTCCCGGATTGAATCATTCACAGTGTTACGGGTGCTGTTAACAGAGCAGGACATGCTTACCCTTCCGGAGCACCTGATGTCACTCTCAGTTTCACTGGAGTTCACACTGTGAGTGTCTTTGTTCTGAATGTTGTGGTTTCTGGTTCTGTGCTTTGTGTCTGTCTGGCGTCATTGTTTTTGTGTCTAACGTCATTGTTTTCTGTGTTCTCGTTTTTGCCCTGTCTTTGGACTTCGATTTTTGTGAATTTCACCCTTTTGTTCCTTCGGTATTCCACTGCCGTTGTTTTCATAAAAACAAACCCAGACCTCATGTCTGCGTTCACAGAAATGTAGAATAACTGCATTTCATCCCAAAAAACTCAGAAAATAGTCCAAAAAGAGAACGATCTAGTGATGTAACCGGAAAGGTTTTATCCCGCTATCTAGATACAATTATTTTAACTTATCATCGGTAATTTGTATGAATTCCCTTTGATCTTTAAAGACTGATAATGTCAGTGTCACCCAACTGGACACTATCACGAAATTATCGGGTCACTGTGAAGGCGTCACGTGCGGGTTGCTTAAAAGACGTCATATTTTGTACTATTTGTCGCGTTCATATGCGTCAGACGTTAAATGAAGAATGCATTTAAATTATTACAATAGACAATAGATTAACTGAAATAGAAATTTCAGTTTATTTTAATTTATTTTAGGGTTCTGTTTATCATTTTGTGAATTACCAATAAAAGAAATATAGGAAATTTGTTTTGATACAGACTTTATCACAGCAAAACGCATCAAGCTCGCCCTAGGAGGCTCACTTGATACTGGCCGTGATAAAGTCCGTATTAAAAACAAAATATCATATATTCCATATATAAGAAGTAAAACAAGATGATGTTGTGGGTTTACCGTCACCAAGAACCGTGTCAACGAAGGTTTCATAGGAGAAAGACATGACCTAAGACCATCTCATGACATGTACCATCTTATGACACATTTTAGTCCTTAGTGGGTTCATGAAACATGTCATAACGAAGGATACATTTCAAAATTTACCCTAAGTTCTTGACATCAATTGAGGTGTCTGAAGTTCGTCTAAGATGAATAACAACAATGAAAGCGTTGTTCCATATGCTTGATCTTACCATTTTAATATGGATTTTGTCCCATGTACATTTTCTCCAAATCCTTTTATATTTGTTCATTAACCTACAAAATCCACCTATCTCCATGAACATGTACTTAAACTAGTTCTAACTAATAAAATGTATCTATATCTTATACTTGACGATACAAATGTGCTACAAAAATGTACGTTTAATGATTTTCATTCATAATTACAGTCATGTAACAATAGGACACGAAATTTTCTTAAGTAATTGTGTGTTTCACTGCAATTTGACACTATAGATTAAAGTGTTTTTAAACCATGAAAAAAGGCACGTATAATTTTCATAATTTTGATTTATATATAATTATATATACACCCTACTAAGAACGGTAACGTTTAGGTTAAGGTAAATGTTCAATTTCAAAAACCGAGACGAAACAGTATTCTGAGCCTGGGCAAAACATTATTTAACATTCTCTGTCAGTTGCAATTAATCTCGCTTGAATTAATCAATTGTTGCATTTAAGCAAAACAACGACAGTAGAATACCGAAGGAACAAAGCACAATATTGCATAAATCAAAGTTCAGAGACAAGGCAAAATCAAGAACACCAGAAGACAGAAGACCAAAGACAATACATGCCCACAAAACACAACCACTACATCTACAATACAAGAATTTAAAGCACTAACAGGCTGAACTCTCTAAAACAGAGTGACATCAGGTGCTCCGGAAGGGTCCTTCTCTGTATACAGCACCCGTCACAACTAACATGATTATTTAGATAATGTCTAAAATGGTTGAACGATGCGGCCTAATGGCCACTTACCGTTCAACGATTTTCGACACTAACTAAATCATCATATTAGATGGTTCAATGCATGATAACTTATATTGTAAGAGAACTTTGTCCGGTATATAATGATTTTTGACAACCCCGAAACCATGACAGGAAGGAATACTTGGGTATGGCATTGTTCAACAATTTGCAAGTGAATTCGGCTCAAACTGGTGCTAGGGGCCGTCTGGAACTTACTATGAGGTGGGAGTGTTTGCTCTTTTTTGAAGACCTCATGCTGACTTCAAGATGAAAAACAACAGTTAAAGTATTGTTCCATTTGCTTAATTTTACCATTTATTTATAGGGATTTAGTCTCCATGTACATTTACTCCACATCCGTTCGTTCTTTATTAATTAGCTAAAATGTTCATCTCGAGACCTGTTCATGTAATTAGTGATCTGATCGACAAGATACTATGTAATGTTAACAGTTATAATTAGGACAACTTTTTACAACCTTCAAAACAACAAGCTTTTATTACTTTTTTTCGGAAATCACGTCTCGTGTTCGAAATTCAAAGTAGACTATTTAATCGAGTTGTTCAAGCTTTTGACTGACTCGAATTGTAATAAAGTAAGTGAGAACCGAACCGTCAGTCTAAAAAGAACAATCCAAGGACAATGGCAACGTCGGAAAAACAAAAAAACGAAGACATAACATGGGCATGACACAGAAAAGAAAATGAAGACACGCACATAAACTATAAAGCTATATATCTTATTTTCAGCATCCCTATAAGGATATCGAATTCCCTCATACAAGAGTGTCAGTCTTTTTATATACAAATTATAAGAGTTATATTACATGTATTACATGTAACCATATTAGAACAATTAAATGCAAAATTAATGAAGCATCGATTTTTTACTCAAATAAATTTGTGTTCCATGCAGAGAAAAATTTTGGGATAAGAATAAAAATGTCAGATCATTTTTCTTACTCGGGGAACAGAGACTGTTGCTTTATTCGATTATGACTTTTTTTCTTTTTTAAACCATATAATCTTGAAAACATCACAAATGATGTTTTTCGACTGATTTTCAGTAATTTGTAAACTGATTTTCTGTAAACTGATTTTCAGTAAGTTGTACTTGATTTATTTGCAATTTGCAGTATATTTATTGTTACAGTTGAAACAAATCATGCTCTTGATAATATGAAACATATGGAAAACAAAAGAATGGAAGTAATCAAAATTCAAACATACAATAAATCTTAATAAAGTATCAACGTGTTTAAAGAAGCCGTTTACCATGATTGACAAAACCGGACTTTTCACTGGCAGTGTGATGGGGCCACACGTAGAGCAGATCATACATACTCTTCTGAAAAACCTAATGATACCTCAATTTTTGTAGGGTTCACACTCCTAGTGCTTTAGTTTTATGGCGTTCTTGTACATTTTTGTATAGCGGTTTTGTCGTTTTTATGCTGTCTCAGTTGTATTTGATATGAATTGCCGTAATTTTGGATTTTTTTATTTTGGAATCCCCTTTCATAATCTTTGCTAAGGTATTCGTTAGCGGGTGTATTTTCCATTTACCATAAAAATATATATTTATTTCTTTACAGTACATTTGATAAAAAGATGTTAAACGGGTCTATCTATGTACACAACTTAGTTTGTGAAAATTAAATGTATTCGATAACCTTATATATTTTACGAAAGGATATGGAGTAAATGGACATGAGACCATAACACATATGTTAACTCCAACTGCAATAATTTTAATGAGCTGTATGGCCATTTCGGAAACTTATTCCTCATCAGCAGCACTAGAACCCAAACAAAGGAAATCCATAATTTAGAAAAAA
>MJUU01041259.1:3469-28672 GCA_002080025.1 Modiolus philippinarum
AATATTGTGGACCTTACCTTTTTACTAAAAAGGGGGGGGGGTCAGAATATCCTAAGATAGGGAGGTCAAAATATCATAGAGGATTTGTCATCTGAATTTATTACTTAATTCTTGAATTCAGTTCAAACTATGATCTGTGTACGATATCTAATGTGGACCTTACCTTTTTACTAAAAGGGGGGTCAGAATATCGTAAGACAAGGGGTTCAAAATATCATAGAGGATTTGTCATCTGTATTTATTGTTTAGTTCTTGAATTCAGTTCAAACTATGATCTGTGTATGATTTCTAATATTGTAGAGGATTTGTCATCTGAATTTATTGTTTAGTTCTTGAATTCAGTTCAAACTATGATCTGTGTATGATTTCTAATATTGTGGACCTCACCTTTTTACTAAAAGGGAGGAGGGAGGGGGTCAGAATATCATAACACAGGGAGGTCAAAATATCATAGATGATTTGTCATCTGAATTTATCGTTTGGTATAAGATCCTTGAACTCAGTTCAAACTATGATCTGTGTGTGATTTGTAATGTGGACCATAATATTTCACTAAAGGGGGAGGTCAAGACTAACATTGCTGAAAGATACCTGTCAGTATACAGCAGTTCAGAAAATAAACATGTAAAAAGCTGTTTTTGGTGTCCACTGTAAAACATAAATCATACAGGCACATAAAGAATAGAAAACAAAATATGATACTTAAATGTCTTTATTAAATACATTTCACTTTCCACACACAAACAAGTGCAGAAAAATAAAATTTTCATACTTAGTAAGTAAACGACAGTGAATTTTGTAGATGATTTAGCAAACAACATTAATTTCTAAAATCTTATTTTCACACTCAAAATTTTTAAATACCTTTAATTTGTTTTTATTCACACCATCTCTCACATCCTTACACCACACCACATAATTTTCATGACATAAAATGTCCCAATCACGAGTATACATGTACAACGAATTAATCCAAAACAAAGCAAACACCCTTGGAACATTTTCATACATACAAAAAAGCAACTAACAGTAACAACATAAAATGTTTAAAATGAAAACTTATGAAATATATAGATATTCTACATAAAATCTTAAAATAATAAATATAAAATCTTTTTCATTAAAAAAAAACAATCAGTAATAAAATTAGTATAAAAATCTTCCTACACTACCAACAATTTCAATACACTGCAACGGTACATTTCTATTTACACAAAAACAGTATTGTTAGGTATTTGTTATATTTCAGTACTGTATTTTTCAGTACATTTTCAGTATTTATTTTTACAGTAAATTTTCAGTAGTATATTTTTCAGTACATTTTCAGTACTGTATTTTTCAGTATATTTTCAGTACTGTATTTTTCAGTACATTTTCAGTATTGTATTTTGCAGTACATTTTCAGTACTGTATTTCTCAGTGCCTTTTCAGTACTGTATTTGTCAGTACCTTTTCAGTACTGAATTTTGCAGTACATTTTCAGTACTGAATTTTTCAGTGCATTTTCAGTACTGTATTTTTCAGTATATATTTTCATTACTGTATTTTTCATTTCAATATTCCATTTTTTGTTGTTGCATATTTCAGGCTTTCTGTTCAAACACTAGCTTTTTAAATTTCTTACTGAATACTAAGTGCTTACTTTTGATGTCACTGCACTCCCCTTCTCAGTTCTGTTTTTTTAATTGGGCATTCGTTATATCTTTACAGGATAATTTTCGTAGTGTTAAAATGTGAGGTGACATTTGTGGTCTGATCTCTGTACAAGGTTGTTTTCAGTATCAATTAATAAAATGTTTCTAACGCCTCTTTCCTCTTAATATGTTTGAAGGACTTAAGCTGAGTTTTCACATTTATACTCCGCCTATCCCAAGTCAGAAGTGAAGGCTATTGTTATATTTTTGCATGTAACATTGTTTAGTTTTTTTTTGTTTTTGTTTTGGTTTTTTTTGTTTTGCATTATTGTTTGATGTTGTCATTGTCTGTTGTCACTGTAAAGGAGCTAGCGGAGCCAAAAGTATTATTTTCAAGTGTACATAAAATTTTCATAGGATTTTATTAAGATTTTTTTACTTGATTCCTCTAAATAAGAGATTTCAGAACTGTAGTAGCCAATTTCTTCCATCTCTTATTATTTTTTCAAGAAAATAATGAACAAGAAACACAATTTTCAAGTAAACATAAAATTCAGATTTCACATATAATTTCCTTGTGATTTTTTTTTAACAGATTCCTCTCAATGAGAGCTTGTAGAATAGTTTAGCTGATGATTTCTTTCTCTGATTCATTTTGACATACATGTTTTAGAGTTCATGGACCAAAAATGACATTTAAAAAATTTTCATCTTCTTTGGTGGTTGGGGGAGGGTTAATGTAATCCTCAACTGAGAATTTCAAAATGCCATATAACAAGCTTTTTTCTTTCTCTAAAACTTAATTACTCACTCTTCAGACCTTTTAGTCCAGCCATTCTAGCAAAAATTTGGGCCCAACTTCAAACNNNAAAAAAAAAAAAAAAAAAAAAAGAAAACACACATCTTTACATCATGAACTGTACATAAGCATTTGCCTGAAAAATCCCCATTGAAATAATGCAAGGAAAAAAAAAAAGAGTTCAAAAAAATTTCATGTGAAAAGGGGAACAAACTCCATAAAAACTGTTGAAATACCCCCAAAATTTTAAAGAAAATAATAGGATCAATTTTTCAAATGAAAAAAGTGGAAAAAAATACTTATCAGTATTAAACATGATCTTTTTCTATACATAATTCTACTTTGAAATAAAGGTCTACGCCGAGCGCAGCATGATACGACCGCAGCATGTCGTCCACTGAAATTTGAAAAAGTGTAATTTAAAGTGAGTATGGACATAGGAAAGAGCTTGACACAATAATTAAATGGACACAATAAGGAGATTGACCAAGTAATTAGCTGGACACAAACTAGGGAAAATAAAAATTAGCTCTTATGACTCCTTATGATTCCTCTTTGACCCTCTATAGCTCAGAAGAGCTTATAAGAGCTACGCCCAATCCATTGACATGATGCTGAAAGCTTATATCAAGAGGAATCAAAAGAAAAAAAATCCCATCGAAATGCGATGAAAAATAAAAATTTAAGGTAATCTGTAAATTTACGATTTTGGCCCCCTTCGGCCCCTCATAGCTCGGGAACGGCAAGAGCTACGTCAAATCCGTTGAAATACTACTGAAAGCTTACATCAAGTAGAATCCAAAGAAAAAAATCCCATCGAAATCCGACGAAAAATAAATTTTTTAGGTTATCTGTAAATTTACGATTTTGGCCCCCTTCAGCCCCTCATAGCTCGGAAACGGTAAGAGCTACGCCAAATCCGCTGACATATAACTGAAAGCTTACATAAAGAGGAATCAAAGAATAAAATCCCATCGAAATTCAATGAAAAATAAAAATTTTAGGTTATCTGTAACTTCACAAATTTGGCCCCTTTCAGCCCCTCATAGCTCCGAAACGGTAACAGATACGCCAAATCTGTTGACATACTGCTGAAAGCTTACATCAAGAGGAATCCAAAGAAATACATCCCATCGACATCCGACAAAAAATAAAAATTTTAGAATATCTGTAAATTTACAATTTTGGCCCCTTCAGCCCCTCATAGCTCGAATACGGTAAGAGCAACACCAAATCGGTTGCATAGTACTGAAAGCTTACATCAAGAGGAATCCAAAGAAAAAAATCCCATCGAAATCCGATGAAAAATAAAATTTTTTGGTTATCTGTAAATTTACGATTTTGGCCCCCTTCGGCCCCTCATAGCTGGGTAAGGAAACAAGTTACCAAAATCTAATAGTAGAGCGCTACGATAATTTTTCATTAGGAATCCTTTAGAAAAAATTGCATCAAAATCGGACTAAAAATAAAAAAATGAAATTTTTGAAATTCGCCCCTTTTGGGCCCCATTTATCTCGTGAACGGTACATGCCACGTGAAATCCGTTGGCATATCCCAGATTGGAAATTTTCTAAGTAGTTTACTGAAAGAAATCCCATCAAAATCCGATAAATAATAAAGAATCTACAGTCAATTATGTGAAAACAACTAATTTAACCCCTTTTGGCCCCTTTTCTAAAATGGGCGGGGCCAGGAACATAAAATTATAGCCAGGGCTAAAACATGTGCCAAGAAACATCATATTAAAATTTGAAAATGATCATTTCCTCTTAAACTGAGTGCTTGGCAAAGTTAATTGATATTTGACATGAAACATCTATGAGAGGTTCTTTATAAAATTTTTTCATTTCATCCCTATCCGTCAATAAATATGGCTGCTAACTGGCGATTCTTGTTTCTGATTTGCTAATATATAAAAATCTTCTCCACGGAAACGGGTAATCCAAATGAAGTGATTTTTGACAGGAAGCATCTATGTAAGGTTGTTTATAAAGTTTCCTCATTTTTGTCCTGTTCCGTTGACAAACAAGAATCGCCATGGGCAATTCTTGTTTCTGATTGGCTGATATAAAAAAATCTTCTTATCAGAAACTGCTTGGCCAAATGAATTGACATTTGATAGGAAGCATCTATAGGAGGTCCTTATAAAATGTCATAATTTGGTCCCGATTTGTCAACAAGTATGGTCCTCATGAGCAATTCTTTTTCTGATTGACTGATTTCATCATTTTGTCCATGTTGAATAACAAACATGGATGTTAATTATTATTTCTGATAGGCTAGAAGCATTTGTGTAAGGTTTCTTTTTGAAAAAAACTGTTTTTTTTTCAATCAGACAAATATCACAGCTAAGAACAATTTATAATTGTCCAGGTGAGCGATACAGGCTCAGCCCTTTGAGCATCTAGTTTAATTTTAGGGTCAATCATATATCCCTTCGTCAATGTCTCAATGATCTTTTAATCTCCAAATTTGGGCCATTTGATAATCCATATGTTAAAAGTGTACAGTGAAATTCTTCAATTTTTTGTTTTAAAGTACTATGTGTGTATTAATGTATTTCTGATTATTACAAACTTAAGGAAAATTTTGGATCTGCCTTTGTCTACTACCTTAAGGCCACACAAAATTTATTAGTTGTTCGACAGACCAGCTCACTTATATTTTCAAGTATCTGAAAGAAAAATTATAGTAAAAAATTGCCACCTCCAGCATCCATTTTTGTTGATTTCTCATTAGGATTTTGAAATACTGTCCACTGATATCGCCAATAAGTATCAAGAAAAATGCTTTTTTCATGCTCACTATACTCAAGTTGTCTTAGAAAAGTTGTTTTTTTTCGTAAATAAAAGTAATCTTGGCTTTTCTATTGTTACAAATTGAGACATAATTCCAGTTTTAAACATCTTCTGAAAATTAAATATTTATTCCGCCCTTATTTTCATATGTCCCGCTCATAGATTAACATGCTGTCTATAACATTTCCAAAATCAAACTTTTTTTTTAAATCCCTAGCCGCTTGAACACACTTTTTTAGGACCAAAAGTATGACGAGCAAGAAATCAATTTGGTGTGGCCTTAGTTACTAATATTATTTTGTATGTTGTTTATAAACTCCAGTAACAATTCAGGGTATTCTAATGTTTCCTTTTTAAAAGTATTTTAAATAGCTCAAGTTTAATAGATGAAAGATTTAATAACTTATGATTAGCTATTACTGAAATACATCTTCAGTTGCTTATTGCAGAGTTCATGCGGTTTAATTACAGTTGATTTTTTTGAAAAATGACATTCTATGGATAAATGGAATATGAGAACCAAAAAAAGAGAGACAAAAAGAAATTGATGTATATTAGTGAGATTCTATTGATCCTTAACCTCTAAAAAATTTTTGTCAAATTTGATTTCTGAATATACAACAGTGAATTGAAGATGTTTAGATAAAAAGGCAATGGTAGGATATGTAAAATTATTATTTGTAAATTTTTACCTACATTTTCTACCTGAAGGTGGCTTGAGGTTCTTAACATCCTATTATAGATAACTATCAAAATCATTTATTTTTAAAGTATAATGTTAGTTCTTTCAATTGAAACAAAAAAATTTATGTGTCACCGTTCATCTCAGCACAAAATTACTTGTTGTATTTTAGACATTTTTATATGGAACAATTAGGAACTGGCATATTGTTTAACGTTAAAGGAATATAATTTATAAACTATATCATAGATTTTGCTCTTACCCCACTTTCATTAAAAATGAATATTGTAGTTTTGAAAAGTAAAAACAAAAAGTGGAAGTTACCGTCCATATAAGAAAGATATTAGATGAAATATGAAATTTCATAGTAATGTTTATGTAAAGTCAACTTTGTCAACTATCTTTCTTTTCAATTTATTGTATTTACAATTTTCAATTATTATATAATCTATAGAATTAACAACTCATCCTCTACATTCAGTAATCAAGTAATATAACTTTGGTGCATTCTTTTGAAAAAATTATGTGATCTTCTTAACATTTTGACAAAAACATGAAAATTTCCAAAAATAAATCCCATTTAAATTTCTTTGCACAGAGAGTTGGAACCAATATTAAATATGCAAGCCACCTTAAATTTATTTTCATGAAAGAACCAATTGTTTTAATATGAATTTAATAGAGGTTTTTATTATAATGTTTAATATATTTTGGTATATTAATGTAAAAGAAAGGTATTATTCTTTTTACAGAAATTAATAATTATTGTGGCACATTTTTTGTCTTAACCAATAAATAACTGTCATTTCATAATATTTTAAGACTGTATTACAAATTATTGAAATTGGCTTATTTCTAGATGATTGATTCAGTGATGCTTTTTTACTGTTGTCTGATTCTAGCATAGTAACTATAGAGATCAATATCTGTTTTCTTGCATTATCATCTGTGTTAATTGTCAGCATCAGTTGTCACATTTCCCTTTATCCACTAATCATTTATCTTCTTTTTCTACCACTTGACTGAATTTGAACAAACTTTCAAAGATTCCTGTTTTATATGACTTGTCATCAATCACCTTGCTACAATTTTATTTTCACAAAAAGTCAATACATACATATGTATTTCTATTTTGACAGCATATTGAGGGAAAATATTTCTAATACACTACCGAAGAGAAATAGACCAAACTTTTACAGACTCTTTATCTATGCAATGTAATATTAAATCTCTTATTTCATTTTTCATAAAATCAATTTTTCAGTCAAACATAATTTTTGACAAATAAATGGAATTGGAAACTAGAGACAGTGGGCCCAGAACTTTTTCTTCTTTCCATATGAACTGCATTTAACGAAGCTTGAATGTATTCTTTAACAATAAATTTAGTATTTTACTTTCTTTTTTTCTCAGGGAATAAGAATTTCAAATTTGGCATTAGTTTTATTTTTCTCTAAAAATGGAAAAATTGACAATGTGTTGGTTTGGGATATTGATCATTTTAATAATGGTACTCTTTTTTCAACTTCTAGACAGATTTTAGATCATAGATTTTGCATCTGTATTTTTTTTTTGCTTACCTGACCAAGCATTTAGTAGAAGCAGGAACTATATGTCTTCCAGGGAAAACTCAATATCTAGCTGGTTTACACAGATTGCATGTAGAGGTTTTGTTTGGTAAAAAAAAATATTGTCTGTTTTATATTTCAATAAATGCATTGAATGTGCACTTACTCTCTTGAAGAATCTGTTACTTTTAGATATGTTGTATTGTTATAATATAACAATACTAAATAATATAAATAATACAAAAAAAACAAACTTAAAAGTTCGAATATGAAAACTAGAATCATTTTTAAAGTAGCTGCAAATTTTTAAGTAAGAAGCTTACTATAGTATATTCAAAGTTGAATTGAATGAAGCATGTCTGCTACTTGTGATTGTTTAAATCTACATAATTGCAAGTCAAAAGGTTGGTAAAACAGAGTTCAAGAATTCAAATCACCTGGAATAGAAGATTTGACCAGTTTGTAATGTAAATTTACCACTGTTGTTGATTTTATCATTGAAGCAGTGAGTATCTATCAAAAAAAGTTGCCCATGAAAAAAATTGCACCTATTATGAAAATGACTCCACAGACCATTTGATTTTCTGGGGGAGGGGCTGGGATTTTACATTGAGCTTGGAAATTTTTCCGCTTCATGAGCCAGATTTATTTTTTATTATGCATACCATACAAGAAAATTTTGTTGGCAACATACCATGGAAGAAAATTTTGTTGGCAAAAGGAGAGAAGGGGAGTGAGAAAGGAGAAAAGGGGAGGCAGAAAGGAGAAAGGAAAGAAAAAAGGGGAGGGAGAAAGGAGAGAGAAAAAAGGGAGAAAGGAGAGAAGGGACGGGAGAAAGGAGAGAAGGGGAGGGAGAAAGGAGGAAGGGGAGGGAGAAAGGAGAAATGGGGAGGGAGAAAGGAGAAAGGTACCCCCTGTCCGCCCCCTCTATTCTATAAAGCTATGGAAGATGGGTACAAAAAATCTTCTAGAGAAACACTGAATGGTTACAAACCAATTATACATGTAACTGTGTTGATCTTTTTGTCAACATAGCTGGAAGTGAGGAACCTAAATTTACAAAGAATCTTATACGAGACATGCATACAAAACTTTATGGAAAATACAAACATCTGCAAAACATCTACACAACCAAATATGATTGTTCTTCCTTAACAATCCTGATCAAGATTGTCACTTTAATGCTGATATATCATCCATGTTCACTTCTGGCATAAATATATTTGTTTTAGTCCCTAAGGGAGCAACCATTTGATTTTTATAGGGGGGCTATGGTCAAATTTTCCATCCTGCCTTTTTATTTTTGGAAAATTGAAAGCCTGCATTTTTTTTGCGCGCTTACGCGCGCCTGACTTTTTCTTTTCAATATCCTTAAAATTATACAGCCAAATCTAACATCCTGCATTTTTTTTCAGGACAAGTACTGTCCTGATTATTTTTTTCTAGATTTTTGGCNTCCTCCCCCCCCCCCATAAAAATCAAATGGTCGTTCCCTAAGGTAAAAAGAACCATTCGGTATTTTTTTTCGCAAAATTGTTTTAATTGTAGTGTATTGTAGATACAATGTAACTTTGATAGACCTTGATAGTGTTAATGAGTCCTAACTTGGGGGCAGTAGGATGCAGTAAACTCGCATTCTTTTTGCTGGGGGTGTTTGTCAAACAAAAAAAAATCGTTTACATATGCTGGCATTTTACATTGAACAATAAAGAACACATGCATTTATTCGTATGAACTTCACATTTGTATTTCATCTGTACGAATGGTGAGATTTAACAGATACCTTGTAGAGAAATAGGAACAATGGACTTTTCCCCAGTGCTTAGTCCAAACTTTATATTTGGCATCGATCTGCCGACTTTTTGGTAACATCTGAATATGGTGGTGAGAAGTACTAAGCATTCTTAATCGAATGCCGTGGTGAAAAGAAATGCCATATTTTGAACTTTGAGAATTTTACTACCATTTTTGAAAAGAAATCATTGAACTACGCAGAATGACCACGAAATTCGTACAATTCATTCCTGTTACTTGCATGTCTTACTAGATCTTCATTTTTATATGGAGTATAAAATACTCTGCTACCCTATATTTGTATATAACTTGTATTTTCAATAAAATGCATAAGAAAATAAAGTGGTCGTCCTTTGTGCTACTGCAATGCTTTAATTTTGCAAAGGAAATGCAAAGGAATAAACGTCATAATTTGATTTCAATTATTTGACAAAACAAGGGGGCAATTAAGACTCTTAGCATGCATACCTTTAAGAAATTGACAAAATTGAAAATATAAAACATTTGGTCCTACCCCGGTAACAACAAGATTTACAGTGACAACGGACAATGACGACACCAAACAATAATGCGACCACAAAATTATTTGTGGTGGTATACAAAAAAAACCAATGTTACATGCAAAAATATAACAATGACATTCACTTTCGACTTGGGATGGCGGAGTATTTATGTGAAAACTCAGCTTAAGTCCTTCAAACATACTAAGAGGAAAGAGGCGTTATCAACATTTTATTAATTGATACTGAAAACAACCTTGTACAGAGATGACCACAAATGTCAATTCACATTTTAACACCACGAATATTATCATCAAAGATATAAGCAATACTCGATCAAAAAAATAGAACTGAGAAGGGGAGTGCAGTGATATCAAAAGTAAGTATTCAATAAGAAATTTAAAAACCTAGTGTCTGAACAGCAAGACTGAAATATGCAACAACTAATAAATTTTGAAATGAAAAATATATATTTCTCACTTTTGAGACACAGCAGTTCCTATTTTTAGCGGTGTGAGATTTCCTTGTCTTACACTAGTGCAAGACAAAAAAATCACGTGCAGTATACCGGCAAATATCGTGTTTGCACATTAGGGTCTTATAGTCTACATCTGTCCTCATTAGTGGACAAAAGTGTATTTAATCTACGTATAATAAAATTGTTATATCATTTTACGTAAAATTTCACAGGAAAATACGAGAAAATCGTCTTTTAAAATATGGCGCGCTCGGGTACACATTCCTGATCTTATGACGTTGCAAAAAGGGACGTAACTCCTTGTGTAAACAGACAAAAAGGGGGCGACATTTTTGTGTGGATTTTAGTATATTTTAGGGTAAATACAGTGAGAAATAAAATCAAACACCAGTGGAAGTGCGAGACAGGAGAATCTCAGACACCCTCGGGTAAGATTTCAATCATCTCGGACTCAGCAAGCTTCGTCCGAGACTCGAAATCTTACCCTTGGATGTCTGAGATTCTCCTGTCTCGCACTTCCCCTGGTGTTAGATTCTTAATATCTTTATTCCAAAAGCAATACAGCTTATAGGATATAATAGTGCATAAGTATTATATAGCAATATGAATATATAACAAATATCAATGACAAATATAGTACTGAAAATATATACTAAAAAATACAGTACTGAAAATGTACTGAAAAATACAGTACTGAAAATGTATTGCAAAATACAGTACTGAAAATGTACTGAAAAATACAGTACTGAAAAAGTACTGAAAAATACAGTACTGAAAAGGTACTGAGAAATACAGTACTGAAAATGTACTGCAAAATACAATACTGAAAATGTACTGAAAAATACAGTACTGAAAATATACTGAACAATACAGTACTGAAAATGTACTGAAAAATATATTACTGAAAATTCAACTGTAAAAATAAATACTTAAAATGTACTGAAAAATACAGTACTGAAATATAACAAAAACCTAACAATACTGTTTTTGTGTAAATAGAAATGTACCGTTGCAGTGTATTGAAATTGTTGGTAGTGTAAGAAGTTATTGGGTATGTCATTTCATACATGCAGTGAATTAACAATTTCAGTTAACAATAAATAATAATCTTCTATATCATATCATTCCACAAATTAACATTGAAGTACACAGAACTTCACTACATCCTGTCCAGTACTTGGCAAAACATATAATTACAATAGAGAGAGATCGCATTGTCCTCTGCTATATTTCCAAGTAACAAGAAATAACAAGTGAAAATTTTCACTATACCACATCATGAGATTTAATAACTCTTTCACTTGTCATTCTCGAAAGTATATAAAGTGAAGACATCTCTCATGAGGTAATTGTTCAACACAAGATCAGGCTAGGGCTTCGTTGTTGAGTTGGTGAACAGCATATGTTTTACATATTTTCTGTACATGGCAACATGACATGGCCTCATAACTGATGTTGGCTTCTGATGTAGAAGAGCAGAAGAATTCTACAATAAAAAAAAGTGATTAAATTATTATTATCAGAAAAAATTACATACATGAATTCAGAAATTAAACCTCTCAGTTGTTTCTGGCAGAACAGATTTAAATTTTTTTTAGCCACATAAAGAGTTTTTTACATTCTTTATTCCTTTTCAGGATACTTAATATGTTTATCAAATTTGATATATTTAAATAGATGCATTGTTCAGTTTTGTTCTCAGAGGTCATTGTCGGAGTGATACATTTGTCAAAGTTTGACACTTAGAGGTCCTGGAAAATTGTTAAAGATTACTTAAAATAGTGTATAGTAAACTGGCACCAAGAAAAACAAACCAAATAAAGCCAAACCAAAACACCCAAAATGATTTGAAGAAAATTTACACATTGGTTGTAATTAAACCATTGATTTACACTGATTTTTAAAATCTGAAAGCATCGTTTAGATATAACAATATTACATACCATGAGGACAAACACTCAACAGGAATCACCATCTGTCTGCTGTGATGACTGTATCTCTTAACCTGCCCAGTGCATTGGTGCCTGTTTAACAACCTGATGTCTGGCACGCATAAACATTCTACAAAGAATAAATAACTGTGAGGAAAGTGTTCACACATTAACAAATGTCAGTATTGACAGTCATTTTATCTCACTTTACACTCATGCATATGTTGTCTTGGCTGCCAGGTTCTACTTTGGGACAAGGACCAAAATAAGTATAGCCAATCCCATTTTCATTCATTCTATCACTTCTCTTTTTAGGCCAAAATAAATAAATTCTTAAATTCTCATCCAACTTTTTCTTAAATTTGGCACGGGCGGGTGAATTTTTATTTCATATATTTTGCCTAATTTGCTAAAAGCATATAGAATAATGAGAGAAAAAAACTATTTTCGCTCGGAAAAAAAATTGGGGGAGGCGGGGATGAGAATCTAGGATATTTTTTATATTGGCCTTAATGTTTTAAGAGGCTGTCCATTTATATAATGAGGCAAATCCTATTGTATAATTTTTGTTCCAATGTAATGGTGTACTCATGTGTGAGTATGCAAAGTGGATGACTCAGAATATGCTTTCGAAGATCCCTTACAAAGCAACTAAATTATGTACATTTTAAGGAGTTATCTCTCCTTATTTCAAAAATTTACTTCTTGACAATATGTTTATGAGTGAACTCAGGTTCATAATAACAGGCATAATTACATGAAATTTACCTCCAGTGGTGAATAAATCTGTTTAGTCTAGTAGAGTTGGTCTTTGAATCAAGAATTGATACTGTTTGCTTCTGTGGTCTAGCAGCTAGAAGGAACCAGTGGTCATGATGACATATTGGCAAAAGAATGATATCATACTTCTCTAAGAATTCCTACAATATAAACATCATTTGTAAAACCATCTCAACATAAAAAAATGCATGAACTTACTATGAGGTATGGGCAAAGCTCATTGTTGAAGGCCTCATGGTGACTTCAAGATGAAGAACAACAATTAAAGCGTTGTTCCATTGCTTTTTACCATGTATTTATAGAGATTTTGTCTCATGTGCATTTACTCCATATCCCTTCATTGCTTATGATAATGCACAATGACATCAATCACAACAGATTGAATTTGTTTGATTTCTTCAAGTGTTCTAATGCACATTTCATTGACTTGTTTAGTAAATGATTTGAATAGTCTTACAGTGTACTTGTTTTGTTGCAATCATTACAGGTCCCGAAACCATGGACGTTGGTTAGCATTTATGCTGTTTTTATTAAGGTGATAGATACGTAAATAGCAAAGTTTCCGGATTTCGATGAAATTTTACATGCAAGTGCATCAAATGAAGCTGAATTCCAAGGTGAAATAAATTCGGTATAGCTATTTTTATGTTTGAAACATGACCAATTGAAAAATCTATCGGTGATCTTGTTTTCATATAGAATTCATCTAAAACGTACAGAAAAATAATTTATGAAACGTCTTTAAATTGCGCGTTTATGAAAACGTATCCTACAATTTTTCTACAAAAAGGATATGTTTTAAACAATGAAAATTCCGTTTTAATGGTGTCAATTTTATATAATTAATTAATATAATATAATTAATTTCGCCGGTATAAATAGTTGAACATGGAATAGGCACGCCAAAAATGGATTTTTTTCGATAAAAATACGCCGTCAAAATAGCGACGTCGTCGATAAAAGTTGTGATTTTAGGCGTGATTTGAAAGATGAACATCTCTTCAGCGATCTATACCACAAAAACGAACTCGGTGACCCTATAAAAAAATTATATCAATAAAACAGAAATTTCTTTGGCAACTTAAAATCAATTTTTCAGAAAAATTGTAGGATCTAGTTTGAAACGACGATAATTTTAAGTGAAACTTAAAAATTATTTTACGTTCATTCTAAAGCAAATTTATAACGTTCACCGGTAGAGGCGCTTATTTACGTACCTCTCACCTTAAATGTATTTACAAGTAGCATATTGCTGTTGGCCCTTCATATGTTGGTGCAAGAGGTAGGCATCACAATGTCAACTGACTGACAAAAAAACCATTCCGACATATTCATTCATGAAACAGAATATGCAAATTGTCTATTCATTTCTAAGAAGGAGTGTTGTCTGTTTAACACTTTTCAGTATTTATTGTCCTTTGGTGTATAATTCTTTATAAAACAGGGGAGCTAAGCATGAGTATTTACATCTGTTACTAAGTTAATAGTTTGATCATAAAAAGTTCATACCTTTGGAAATATCCAACTACCATAATCTCCAGCTTCCCACTTCAGTGCTAGGTAATTTGGAAGTACAAAGCTGTAAAAGGCATTCTTTCTGTTGAACTCTTTGCTGATCAAGGAGAGGAAAGCCATCACTATCTGTAAAAAAAATATTCAAAAAACATATCTTCAAGGTTGGACAAATGCAGAGTTGAATCACTTCTATTTTAAACAATAATACATGAATTTAAAACCTTTTTCAATGAGTAATATAAGCATTATTATTATATTTTATAAATCTACTATAAAATGATAGTACAACAACCTGTTAGAAATAGTAATAAAGTCTTGTCATTTTTAAATCAAAGAGATTTTTCATTTGCAACATGCATTAGATCCATTTCTTATTTAAAATCAAAACAAATGCTGAAACAGTATAACGTTTCACATAATACCTAATTATTAAAATTGTCATTTACTTTATGAACTCGGAAGATTTTGATCAAGATAGACAGTTGAATATACAAACTGAAGGTAGTGGTTTAACATCAATTTTTGTTAATACAGTTATTTTAAAAATGTGCTTTTTTTTTGCTAATATTTTCATAATGTTCAAAAAGAAATATTACCTGATCACTCAGCCACTGCTTGGGCATCAGTGTCTGCAAATCTGCTGTTGTCAATGCATAGTTGGACACATACAGGTGCTGATTGGTTTTTGTCTTGTGGAAGTTGAACTTTGACTGAACTGGGTAACCCATAGGCACTTGCTCTAAGGTAAGCATGACATCTTCAGGCAACTGTTGACTGTTGTATGCTTCTACCAAGACAGCGGACACTAACATAATTGCAGCTGGTGCTTGGACTGGATCAAGCAGTGGAGAAAAAAATGATCTTGGCTTCAGGCGATCTGTAATTGTGTTGATGCAATGGTCTAAGTCGGCTGGGGATTCTCTCTTTGACTTCAAATACAATGATAGGCTTGGGCAACGGTAGGCAGCTGCTGTAAACTTTGTAATGTCTCTATGATTGGGTAGTTGATACTTCATACATTTCTGAACTAGGTTCTGAAGTTGGCTGTTCTTAAATGTCTGTAAATTATCTTGAAAGGAATCTGACCTAGGCTGGTTTCTTGCTTGTTGGCAAAGTCTGTTCTGACGTTTCAGTTGTGAGTTGAGTTGTTTCAAGGTTCTTAAGGTGCGTTTGGTTGAAGCTTTCGAATGGCTGGCTGGTGTCTTTATAGGCTGCTTCTTGGATTCTGCATGTACCATTGGCTTAGGTGTGTTGTTTGCCTGAGCTTTGTGGTGAATCTTCAGGTTTTTAATGTTGAGCACGGTCTTCCTCCCATATACCTTGTAAACATCTTTGCCTGAATATTCGGATATTTCAAAGGGACCAGTCCAAGTATGTACCATCTTGTCACCATTTCTGTTTACCCTCTTGGAGTTTCTCACTAACACCAGCTGGCCAGGAATCAATTCAATGGTTTGTGATGATGTCTGTCATGGTATGCCTTTTGTGTTGCTTGGGCTTTCTTGATTTCTTCTTTAGTGTCTTTATGGGTCAGCAGCAGTTCTACAAATGACCTTATTCTATGATTAAGCTGGTCTTCCTCTGCAAGGACTGTCTTGGTAGTGGTGACTGGAATGTCAAGCTCTATGGGCAGGGTGGCTTGTCGACCATATACCAGATAGAAAGGTGTTTGTTTGGTAGACTTTTGTTGGCAGGTTCTGGCAGCAAAGACTACTTGTTGCAAGTACTGGTCCCAATTGTCTTGTTGGTCGTTGACATACTTCTTCAGAGCATTGCAGAGAGTCTGGTTAAAGCGCTCAGTGAGACCATTGGACTGTGGATGGTATGGTGATGTGACTTTGTGGTTTATATTAAGTCGCTGACACAGGATGTCGTTGACCTTGTTGCAGAATTCTCTACCTCTGTCAGTAATGATGTCTGATGGAGTACCATGCCTGCAGATGACCTCTATAATGAACTCTGCTATATGGGAAGAATGTTTTGACGGTATCACCTTCACCTCTGGCCACTTTGTAAAGTAGTCTGTTAAGACAGCAATGTACTTGGCTCCTCTCTCTGTGGTGTGTAGTGGACCAACCAAATCCAACCCAAGCATGTCGAAGGCTTTGTCTTTAATTGGAATGGGGTGGAATTCTGCTGATGCCTTGCAAAGGTGATTTTGTCGTTGACACTGGTCAAACTGGCGGATAAAGTCCCTAATGTCGTTCTCCATACCATTCCAAAAGTACCGTTCTCGGATTTTCTGGGAGGTTCTGGTGATGCCTTTGTGGCCAGAAAGTGGATCAGTATGGCAACCTGGTAGAATGGCTTCTTTTTCTGTATCTTTTATGGCTCTTACATAACCATAGGTCTTATGGCTGTACAGTAGTGTACCATCTGAAACGATGTATCTGTTGGCTCTTCGTCTGAAGTTGCTCTTGTCATTCTTAGTCTGGAAAGAAAATTTGATTCTTATAGTTATATATAAAGAAGCATTTTTATGCGATATTTGATAAATACATACTACTGTCTGTAAAGAGCACTTTTGAGAATGCAGAAAATAAAAAGGTGAAGCCTAAACCTTACTTACATGTATATTACAAATTATTTTTGCTACAAGTAAGTCTTGTTAAGGCGTAAATCATTATGGGTCAAAACTTTTATTATCTTTTTACTTTCATCATAGTATAGGAAATTTTGTTTTGAATGGAAATTTCCAATTGTGAAAAAAATTGTGGGAAAATGTGAATTTCTAGAAACGACGTCACAGTACTTCAAATATCATTTGTTTTAGCTTGTTAAACATATCAATGTATAAAATGTCCCCACAATTAACATTCCAATGCTGTTTATCCTAAAAAGGGAAAATTTACAGATCTGTAATAATGTCGAAATCCCATGGGAAATTGCCTATCAAAACTGTTTTGGCCTGCATTATTGAAAGGTAAGCCGTTTTTTTTTTTTTATATTTTTCATAAAAAGAATTATACTCTTTTTGAATTCAATTTTTGGTGATAAATTCCCTGTACTAAATGTTTGTTTGAATTTTTTCAAATTCTCCAAAGAACTACTTACATACGGTAAGTTTTTTTTTATACATGCATATGTAAACCTAATCATAAACCAAAGGTTCCCAGGAGCCTGTAATCGCTCACCTGGCATACAGCTGCCAGGACAAAAATGATATTAAAAACTTTGGTTCCTACAGAGGAAGCAAATTCCCATAAAGTCCAATATTGACCTAAGTTTCGTCGTGACGGTCATTTTAAATTTCTGATCAGCAAACGAATTACAAATTATGTACAGGACTATCTAACAATCATTTCTGAAAAAAAAAACAATTCAATCTTTTTAGGCCAGGTGAGCTAAAAATCTGGTAAAAGACCACTTGCCTAACATTTCTGCCTAGTTTGGTTGAAATCTGTTCAGTGGTTTCATAGAGGATTGAAACATGAAATTCCCATGGGATCCAATGTAAAACTAAGTTAGGTCATGGCTGCCATTTTGAATTTTCAATTGGTACCAATTTCACAAATTAAGTACAGGACTATCTAAAAATCATTTCTGCAAAGTAACAATTCAATCCACCTGATAGTTTCTCACAAGACGATTTTTGAAATTTGGACCAATCAGAACACATAATTAGCCCTGGCGGACATGTTGAATTTCCCATAGTGTCCCATGCCAATGCTTTTACTCGGCAGGTGGGGTGAATACAAGTCTGAAAGGGACCCACCTATTCCAACAATATTTGAATCCAGTTGAGCAAGCAATTTCAAATGGAAAGTAAGATTTTTTAAAGAATTTCCCATAGGGTACAATGATAAACTTAATTTCTCTGCAGAGGCCTTCTTGGCTTTCATGTTGGGTCATCTGCAACAATTCTGAAAGAGACCATTCCACCAAAGTGTTGTTCCAATTGAGTAAAAAGGTCCAAAACAGCAGATTATTTTAATGAATTAAAATCAATAGGATCCTACGTTAAACTAAGTTTGGCTGAAACAGCCATTTTGTTTCAGCCATTTTGATTGGCGGGTGGGGTCATTGGATATAATTGTGATTGGGACCCACTGCTTGACCATTCCACAAAAGTTTGGTTTCAACTGGCCAAGTAATTGCAGAAAAAAAATTTCAATGAAATTCCCATAGGGTCCTATGTTAAATTAAATTCAGCTGCGACAGCCATCTTGGTTGGCGGAAGGGGTCATCAGATATAATTCTGACAGGGACCCAACTAGGTACCATTCAACCGAAGTTTGGTGTTAACTGACCAAGCACTTAAAAACAATTTTTTTAAATGAATTCCCCATTGGGTCCACAGTTAGATTAAAAATCTACCGAGGCTGCCACATTGGTTTGCAGGCAGGGTCATCAAATACAGTTCTGAAAGGGGCTTATCAAAGTTTGATATAAATTGAGTAAGCACTTAAGACCAAAAAAGATTTAATGAATTTCCAATAGGGTTCTTTGTTAAATTAAGTTCCGCTGTTGACGCCATCTTGGTTAGGGCTCAGACATGCAGCACACAACTTTGGAAGCAGACAACCCAAACACCATGTAAGCAAGTTTGATTAAAATTTGACCAATAGTTCCAGGAGAAGATTTTCAAACTAAATCCCACCTTTTTTCTTTTTTTTTTAGCCTGATGGACATATTGATCGGAGGTCAGGGTCATCGGACACAAGTTTTAAAAGAGACCACCCAAGGATCATTTCAGTAAATTCTGCCTTTGATTGGGTTTATAGTTTTAGAGGGAAAGATTTTTAAAATCCCCCCTTTTTTCCATTTTTAGCCTGGCGGCCATCTTGGTTTGAAAGATGGGTCATCAGACACAATTCTGAAAGGGACCAAGTGATCATTCCACCAAAGTTTGGTTCTAATTGAGATAGCAATTCCAGAATAAAAAAAAATTCAATGAATTTCCAATAGGATCCTATGTTAAACTAGGCGGCCATTTTGGTTGGGGATGGGGTCATCAGTTACAGGTTTTAAGGTGACCAACCTAGTGACCATTCCACCAAAGTTTAGTTTCAATTGAGTAAGCAGAAAAAAAAAATTCAATGAAATCCCCATAGGGTCCTATGTTAAACAAAATTCGGCTTAGACAGCCACCTTGGTTGGCGCATGGGGTCATCGGACATAATTCTGAAAGGGACCAATCTAGTGATCATTTCACCAAAGTTGGGTTCCAATTCAGAGAGTAATTCCAGAATAAGAAAAATTTCAACGAAATTCCCATAGGATCCTATGTTAAATTAAGTTTGGCTTAGGTGGCCTTTTTGGTTGGCGGATGGGGTAATTTGATATACTTTTGAAAGTGACCAACCTGGTGACCATTCCACCAAAGTTTGGTCCCAATTGAGTCAGTAGTTTCAGAAAAAAAAAATCAATGAAATTCCAATAGGGTTCTATGTTAAACTTAGATCGCTGTGCTGCCATCTTGGTTGGAGGTTGGAAATGCCAGTCATAAGTTTAGAAGGAAAAATTTCAGCAAAGTTTGGTTAAAATTTGAGCAATAGTTTTAGAGGAGAAGATTTTCAAAATTCATCCCACTATTTTATATTTTTAGCCCAGCCAGCAGCAATATTGGTCGGAGGTCAGGGTCATCGGACACAATTTTGATAAGGGACCACCCAAGAATTATTTCAGTAAAGTTTGGCTTGGATTGGCTGTATAGTTTCAGAGGAGAAGTTTTTTTTAAATTTCATCCCCTTTTTTCTATTTTTAGCCTAGTGGCCATCTTGGTTTGAGGGTAGGGTCATCGGACACAATTTTGGAAGAGGACCATCCAAGGAACATTCCACCCAAGTTTGGTCAAAATTGGCCCAGTGGTTTCAGAGGAGAAGATCAAAATATGAAATGTTGACGGATGACCAGACGACGGACGGACGACGGACGCCAAGTGACGAGAAAAGCTCACATGGCATTTTAGGCCAGGTGAGCTGAAAATCTCCTATTGAGGAACAAGCATATACAATGACGGTTGTTTAATTTTATAATAAAACATCAGGTATCAGAAGTTGTTCAAATTTTAATTCGGACAATTTGGTAGATAAAGTTGATATTAAAACTACTAATTATAAATTTAACTGTACAGTAGTCCCCCTCTTATATGGCCACCCCTTCTGCACTTGAAAAGTGGCATTATAAGAGGGGTGGCCTTTTTCTGAGGGGATGCGACACTATAACGTCATTAATTTTGTTGATTGGACAGAAAAAATGTTACTTTTTATTAATGGTCTCAATAGTGAAACATACAGTATACAGGTGTAAAAAGTGGAATTACATGTATATAAGAATTTCTATAAAATAAAAAATAAGAATTGTATACATGTACTAATATATTTAAAAATTTGAGCTGTCAATGATTCTAATAATTTTGTATTTATTTCAATTTATAATTTTGTAATATTTCAAAATGCATCAAGTCAAATTATTAATTATGACTTTAGTTATCTTAGACTATTTATTCAGATTGGATAAGTATTATGCCCTTTGATCTTAATTAAGACTATTAATTAACAAAAATATAAAGCAGTTTCTTTGAAAAACACATGCTGGCAAAATTGTAACAACATTTAAAAAAACACAACTAGTAATTTTCATTACATTAGCACAATCCAATAACAAGAACAGAAATAGCAATTGGCCTCATAAGAGAGGTAAAATGTCTGCATTAAAAGGTGGCCTTATATCAGCTTAGAGGAGTGGCCTCTCCTGAGGGTTAACTTTGCACTATGATGAGTTAATGCAACAGAAATCTGGCCATAAATGAGGAGTGGCCTTTCCTGAGGGGGGCTTATAAGAGGGGGACTACTGTAATCATATAGAGCAAGTAGTTTTAGACAAGAAGACTTTTTAAATGAATTTCTTTTAGAAGACTATGTAAAATCAACTATAGCTAAGGCCACCCACTGGACTGGTAGAGTGGGAATGGGGATCATAGTAAAAAAACAAGAGGAATTCTTTGCTAATTGTTGAGCAACGCTACATCCATGTCTTCCTTGGTCATGGTTGCGGGATTGTCAACAAACATCAATTAAACTGGCAAAGTGCTCTTACAATCACTGTCATCATTTGCCCGACAAACGCACTAGTGTCTTAAGCTAGTGGACGACTACAACATATATGGCAAGTTTCTATGAATGTTGCTTACCTCAGTTTGATATATTTTTAAAGAATCGATTACAAATATATATTTTACACACTGAAATTATATTATAGTGTAACTTTTTAATATTAATTTTTTGAAATATTTCAATTGTATCTTGCATTTGATTATTCAGACAAGGATAAAAATGATTTTTTCAGTGTCTCTGTAAATCAATAATATAACAATTGTAGTCTGTGAATGAGGTCGATACGATGTTATATCGACCTGGAAAAGCATATCGACCTTGGATTTCATCCTCGGTTCATATGCTTTTCCCAGGTCGATATAACATCGTGTCGACCTCATACAAAGACTATAATTGTATTATATTGACATCATCTTCTGGCTACATTGTATATTTTTTTTATAATGTTAAAGGTCCGCAATTGCACATGGCCGAAGTATTTTAAGGCCGAAACATCTCGAAATCGTAAACAACAGATGACATGCGTAACCATGTGACGTTGTTGACCAATGGAAAGCAGGAGATGGGGGGATGGGGGCAACAGATCTTCAGTGGTCAACAGATCAAATGATTAATAATATAAATTAAGCTAAAACATAGGAGACTAGTGGTTGATATCTGAGGTTTGTTAATTGTCATTATTACCAAGCATCAATCTTAAACGGTTGCAGAAACTGCTAGCTGTTTGCCTTAGTTTACTTTTCTTCATTCATTTAGAAATGCGATACATATGAAAAGTTGAATTACTTCCCCTTCAACGTGTTTTTAAAGAACAATAACATCTGCGTATTCCATAAAAAGGAAATATATATATACACAAAATCCTAAATTTTGTTTTGTTTCTCAGTTGGAAAACAATCGTTATTGTAACTTTAACTTTGTATTTTTCCATAAGCATCGGGTATTTCAATTTAAAGTCCAACCAACATTTATCTGTAAAATATACATGATCATTCTTTTTGAGCAGTTGTATAACCTCATTATAAAAAAACAGGATAACAGCAAACACCTACAATGGCCAGGAACTACAATCACATGCCACAATTACAAGCAAACTGCACCAGAAAAACAATAATGAAAACAAGAGACAAAAATAAATAACGATAGGAACTCGGGATAGCCGGACTTGGTACCGGCACCAGCAAAAGCCAGTGGTAAGGTTAAACTGGTTTATGGGTACCCAAACCTCCCCTTTCTCTATCCCGTTTCCTTAGGGTATCATAAATAACGATAGGAACTCGGGATAGCCGGACTTGGTACCGGCAATACTAGAAAAAGCCAATGGTAGAGTTAAATCGGTTTATGGGTACCCAAACATCCCCTTTCTCTATCCCGTTTCCCTATAGTATCATAAACATGCGAATAAAACCCAATACAGGTAGACTACTAACTCAATGACCACTATCTTGGAACAGAAAAAGCATATGACAAATCGTAATGTTGAAAGAAGGGTCAAAGAGTGCTCGCCGCTAAACTGCCGGCTAGCTAAAGGAATCTAGTCTGCTGGTAAAACACTGTCGCACTACGGAAGAAAAATAAAACTCAAAACTCCCCGAAGGGTTTGGTAAAGAGTCTTCATGTATTTCAGTAGACATCGGCAGCATCAGTGAGAGGCCAGTATATATGTAAAGTCTTCAGATCACTGGAATCCAAAGCAAATTTACCAGATTTGTTCAGAATATCTCGACGATATCCACTATTAAGAAAAAAAAGTAAGTTACGTCCAAGTTTATCTGGATTATTTATCAGTTTTTGACATTTTTAACAACATTTCTATAAATCGAGGATGAGAAATGCCCTTTGTAATCAGCTGTTTGCGAGTCACATCATATCTAGATATCATATCTTCTGTAAAACTTCTTAAAAGTATTTAATAATTTATGAAATCTGTAACCTTGTTGTAAAAGTTTGGATGTTACGATATATGTCTTTAGAATGATCGGCATAACACATACTCCTATAAAACATGTTGTAACAGCACTTATGTATCGCATTGTAATATTTTGGCAGAAATAATATATCTAAGAAGTCAAGGTATATCAAGATATTATGGTCACAAATTCAGCCTTAAAACACAAGACATTTATTAATTACCCCAGGAAAGAATAATAATGTTCCATAGGAATAAAAGTATAAGATTGCATCTAATTTTTTTCAGCTCAAATGTTGTTTTCACCTGTCGGATTTGAATATACTACCGCATTTGACATGTTCAACATTTGACATGTTCAACACGGCGGGTGTCTTATAATAAGCAGGAGGAACTATAAGAGGTAGAAATTTGAAACTTGGCACCATACTAGAGTATGATCTGAACTAGCGCGCTAGGGGTTCGGAGTTTCTATCAAATGCCCTAGGGGCAAATTATGGGCGAAAACGAATTTTCGCGATATCCAATAATCTCCAAGGCTATTTGGGCTAGAAAGTTGAATTCCGGGAATCGACTCACATATTATGTGGCAACTTCACAGAGGGCGTCGGAATTTTCGTATGACCCTTCAGGGCATGGCCTCTAGGGGGTCCAAAAAACGAAAAAAAACGATTCAGCTAGAACTCCTCCTACACCTTAAGTTGCTAACACTATAAAAGTTGTCTGTGCCAAAGGTTTCGGAATTTTGAAATTTGCCCTCAGGGCGGAATAATGAGCGAAAATTGTATTTCGAGTTATCCAGTAATATGTGAAATCTTCTGAAGTATTTATGTTTTGAAGCTGAAACTTTCTATATGAGTTCCATTATGTTAATCTAATTTGCTAATTATAGCGGACATTTGGTATGACCCCTGAGGGCATGCCCCTAAGGGACCAAAAAACTTAAAACAATAAGTACTCAGCATATGATTGGAACTTTTTGTATAATTTTCATTTTGTGGTTAACATTTTCATGGGGAATTACTTGAATTGCTTTTGGAATCAAAGATCAGAATTTATAATTTTGGCTTCGGTGCCAAATTTGGTAAATTTCCTGAAAGTGTCAAAGCCCAATAATTTTTGAAATTCTAACATGAAATCATATAATTAAGCAACTCTTTAATGTCATCAGCTAGTATGAACACTTAAATTTCAAAAATATGATTCTTATATTGGTAAATTTCCTGAAACTCTCAAAGACACATTACTTTTTGGAATTTTACCTAGCAACCATATCTTTTTTGGTGCCTTATTTTATCAGTGATCATTTTCAATAGTCAGATTGCAAAAAATTTTGATTCTAATTTTGGTAAATTTCCTGAAAGTCTTAAAGACTTGTTATTTTTTGGAATTCTACCTAGCAACCATATCTTTTTCAATTCCTAACAGTAATGATGATAATTTTCAATAGTCAGATTGCAAAAAAATTTGATTCTTATTTTTGTAATTTTTCCTGAAAGTCTAAAAGACCTGTTATTTTTTGGAATTCTACCTAGCAACCATATATTTTTCCATTCCTCACAGTAATGATGATAACTTTCAGAAGTCAAATTGCAAAAAACTTTGATTCTAATTTTGGTAAATTTCCTGAAACTCTCAAAGACCTGTTGTTTTTTGGAATTCTACCTAGCAACCCTATCTTTTTCAATTCCTAACAGTACTGATGATAATTTTCAATAGTCAGAATGCAAAAAACTTTGATTCTTATTTTGGTAAAT
>MJUU01041259.1:29383-91484 GCA_002080025.1 Modiolus philippinarum
CCTGAAAGTCTTTAAGACCTGTTATTTTTTGGAATTCAACATAGCAACCATATCTTTTTCAATTCCTTACATTAAGAATCATTGTTTTCAATAGAAAGACGGCAAAAATCTTTGATTCTTATTTTGGTAAATTTCCTGAAAGTCTTAAAGACCTCTTAGTTTTTGGAATTCTACCTAGCAACCATATCTTTTTCAATTCCTAACAGTAATGATGATCAATTTCAATAGTCAGATTGCAAAAAACTTTAATTTTAAATTAAATTTTTATTGATAATTCCTATAAATAAATTTTCAAAACCAAACTTTAGTGTTGGTCCAAAACAGGTGAGCGGGGGGATTGCAATCTCTGATTGACCTTTTTTCATGTTATTTTTGAATAAAATATGGTTTTTACAGAAATTACCAAAAGAATGGAAACATGCTGTTATTATACCTATCCTAAAAAGTGGAAAAAACCCAACTGATCCCTTTTCATATCGACCTATTTCTTTGACATCTAACTTCAATAAAATTATGGAAAAGATGGTTAACAACAGATTACAATGGTTTCTCGAGAAACATGACTTGTACACCCCTAATCAAAGTGGGTTTAGGAAAAACAGAAGTACAATTCACCAGTGTATCAAACTTGAAAACGATATCCAGAAATCCTTTCTTAACAATTATATTACTGTTGGTGTATTCATTTGATATGTTATGGGAATTTGGCTTACTTAGTAAAATGGTTTCATTAGGTATATATGGTAATATGTTAGCTTATGTAAATCAGTTTTTGACTGACAGAACATTACAAGTTAGAATTAATAATACATTTTCTGACGTCTACGAAGTACAAAACGGTACGCCTCAGGGTAGTTGTATCAGCCCTACACTCTTTAATATCATGGTAAATGACATTCAAACATGTATAAAACATTGCGAAATTTCACAATTTGCAGATGATGGGGCAATATGGTATCCGGAACAAATTTTAAAATTCCTACAAAATAAAATACAAGAAGATCTTGACAATATTAATAAATGGTGTATGGAATGGGGATTTTTACTATCTCCTCAGAAAATTGTGTGTATTATTTTTAGCAGAAAGAAAAAAATAGGTAAACTTATTCTCAAACTTGGTTCACATGTATTAGAGTTAGTTAAAGGAGTAAAATTTGTAGGCATTATCTTCGATAGTCAACTTACTTGGCTTAAACATATACAATATGTTCATACATGGTGTGTTAAAGTATTAAATTGCATGAGGCGTTTAACAGGAACGAAATGGGGGGCAAATAGTTATACTTTAAGAACTATGTATTTTGCTTTAATAAGATCCAAAATTGACTATGGATGCGAGGTATACAACTCGGCATCATATAATGTGAAAAAAATACTAGATAGTATACAGTTACAATCATTACGAATTTGTACAGGTTCTATGAAGTCTGCATCATTAGCTAGTTTGCAAGTAGAAATAGGCGATCCGCCATACGAAGAACGTCGCAAATCTTTAATTACGAAACTGCATCTTAATATATGTAGTTTTGGAAACTCTCATCCAACTAAAAAATCCTTACATGATTACTTTATGTTTCATTTCTATTCAAACAAAATTAAGGATACACAAAAACCATTCTATATTACAGTAAAACGGGTTTTAGATCAGTATGGTATCTCCTCTGATAATATAAACTCTTATGTTCAGTGCCCTGTACCACCATGGCACTTAGAAAAACCAAATGTCTACACACAATTGCATGAAATAATTACTAAAAAGGACTTGCCTCATCTTACTAAAGGTGAAGGTGATCTCCTTATTGACAGACAGTATGTTATTTTTTTTTAAATATATACTGACGGGTCAAGGGACCCTGAAACTAATACAAATGGTTGTGCATATGTCATACCAGAGCTAAAAATTTCAAAAGGTTTTAAATTACAATCACATATGTCTATATTTATGTGTGAATTAACTGCTATATTATTAGCATTACAATGGATACAAGACTTTAACCCAATGAATGTAGTTATATTTGTAGACTCTCTCTCTGCATTGCATGCTTTAAAAAGTTCAATCTATAAGGTAAATTGTCAAATCTTGTATGATATTCATTGTGTATTAACACACTTACATAAAATTGGAGTATACATTGTTTTTGAATGGATCCCAAGTCATGCAGGGATCCATGGAAATGAGTTAGCAGACAAACAAGCTAAATATTAACTTAATTGTGAACATATTTATATAACTAGTCCACTTTATAAGGAAGACATTAAAACAATGTGTAGAAATTTATTGAAACAAATGTGGCAAAACAGTTGGGATAATAATATCAAAGGTAGACATTTATATCAACTACAACATAAGATAATTTCTCTATTACCATACCTAAACTTCAGCGGGATAAGGAAATGTTATTGTTCGGGTTAAGAACAGGTTATATTGGTCTTAATAAACATTTGAAAAAAATAGGCGTCACAAATACTGATTTATGTCCTACATGTTTAAAAGAAGAGTCCGTGGAGCATTTTATTTTAAATTGTAAACAATACAACACAGAAAGGTAAGAAATGATAGAAAACTTATCTGAAAGAGGGGTTAAAAACTTCAAACTCAACACTTTACTGTCAGGATATAACTTTCAACCATTATTTGAATATATATCGAAAACAAAGAGACTGGTTAAATAACAATGTACTGAAAGTGCGCTACGGAAAAACGGTTTAGTAGTGTAACCGTTATAGTTGATTGGTGCAAACAGAAAAATAGTCTGCACATTTTTTGTCATTTTTGCAGAAATTATGTGGAAGCGTTGTTCAAATGACAAAGTGATGCCTGTCTACTCTGCCTTACGTTAGTTTATACTATAAAATGCCTTCGATTCTATTTTTAGATTAAACGCAACGAAAAAAGAGTGACTTAATCAGGCTGATTATGCCAATTTTAGAAAGCGAGAAGAATTTTACCATGAATGACATAAAAATAATTTTAGGAACTATTACAATTTACAGTTTTGATCATTGACTACCCGAATTTTCAACAATATAAGGTAAAACGTGCTTCTAAACCGAAACACAGCTCTGTTTCTCAATGCATGTATGATTATCGTTGCTATAGTTGAGAAGTGTATATTTGTAGAACGCGCACTAGTTGAGATGTACACAAGCACTGGTTGAGATGTACATGGGCGCTAGTTGATAAGTGTATTCGTAAGTGTTTGCGCCACATAAAGTATAGACGGTGGAATGCCAAAGTAACAATACATGTTATTGTTATAAATCAATGTCCGGAGAATACTAGTATTGAGAAATTATTTGAAACTGGAAACGGAAAACACAAGACAAACGCAATGAAACCAGGCTGATTATGCGAATTTTAGAAAGCGAGAAGAATTTTATATTCATCATTTTAACGTAAACTCGATTATTTTATAAATAACTTTCGTAGTGGGAATTTGCTGGACACCAAATTTCATTGTCTATCAAACTGTTCTTGGAAAGATTTCGGACATATAACAATCCAGATCTTAGGCTGAGTATATAGTGCATGTATTTGAACTGTAGTGAATGGGCTGTTTAGAGGGATCAAAATAGGTTTCTGTTGGTATTGCAACTAGTCCACTAACAAGTGATACTTAAAACATTTTTTTTTTTTTTTTTCTGTTTTGTAATTAGTTATTTCTGTTTATTTACCTTTCTGTTTATACTATTTTATTTTGCTGTGGAGCTTTCTGATTTTTAATTGAACATATCGTGCATTTGGTCCGCGGTTGCATCAATTTGTTGTGAATCTGTCGTCCCAGTTTAGATTGATTGTGTATCCGAAGACGTAGTCGTGACGACATGTTGTTTTCGGTCTGTTTCTTTGTTATTAAGTCTGTTTCTTCCTTTCTTTCTTCCGCCTATTTTGTCCGGATATTTCTCAAAGATGCATGGACATCATTCATACTTAGCATAAAGTTGGATCAACACGATGTGATGTGCATGCACCGGCAAAATTTTCAAAATCCCCGCTTATTCCAATTTCCCAGGAACTTTTTTTTCTAGAAAATGATCATATTTTGTGAAATTGTTTAATAAGACGAGAGGAAGGAATTTATGCAAAATTTTCTCTTCAAAATGGCCGTCATAATACGTAAAAAAGTTTAACATGTCTGATTTAAGCGAAAATCAATTTGTAGGCATATTTTGACACTGCGAACAAGATGCAATAGAAAAAAAAATCAAAACGGGTTACATTTCAATGATGGCCGCCACATTACATCAAAATTTACAAATTATCCGATTTTCGATACAAAAATAATTTCTGGATAGATTTCGACAATGCCAACATGATGGAATCATGGAATATGCTGACAGAGGCGAAATCAGCGTATGCTATTTGCAATTGTATTTCATATAGTGACCTTCTCTTGCTGTTTTCGAGCATGTAGTAAAGTTGAGTTACGGGGATTCTCGTTTATTTTTGGTGCATTGCATTGCATTTTCTTACGTTAATTTTTTCCCATTTTATTAGCTCTCAGATCTTTTATGGGATTTTATTGTGTTTCTCAAAGTTCTGTAGATTAAACAATCTGAAGATACATTAGTTGTCGACATGCGCATATGCGGAAAGAAAATTAACAGCAACTTTGGTATTTGTTATTTATTAGAAACGTATAGATAATGGATTACATGTTGTCGGGGATGTCGTTAGAAAACAGGCTTATTATATATGAGGCATGGATTTTCAAATCTTGTCGGAAATCTCATTATGAAAATAATGTGTTTGGCTTTAATGCTGCTGATCAGATCACGTGTACAGCATAACGAAATTTACCGTTTATATGCAAATTAGATATTGATTGAATTTTGAAAGTATTGGGCCGATGCCACTGCTGGTGAACCAGAGGTTCCCGAGGGTATTCACCACTGAGCCCAATAGTCAGACTTGTCCACCACCAAAAACTTACAATGTGTTTTACAGAAATTCATGTTTTTATCAGAATTCTACCCCCTGAAAAATACTAGGGCTTCATTCCGTGTAAATGCACTCGGTGGTTATCGTACTGAATTTGGCCACTTATTTCGATATTTTTGGTAAATGAGTCTTCTTTTTGACTACTTTTGGATCATGGCTTTCATTATCATTTGCTTTTAATGCTGCTGATGAGAGGCCACTACTTGAAACACGTGTACAGCATAACGAAATTTACCGTTTATTATGCAACATGGGTATTGATTGAATTTTCTAATAAGGTTAGGTCATGTTACACTCTATACACAAACCGCGCGCTATTTTTAAAGAAAAGGTCTCTTATTAAATTTCTTTCTCTTGTCAAATTTTTCTTTGTCATTCGCACAGCCACCCTCAAAGTAGTAGAATTATCAATCCATTGATTGCGAATACGTAGTGGCAGAAGCAGAAGAAGAGAATAAGAATGTTATAAATGTTTAAACATAAGTAGTACGTAAGCAAGCAAAGTGTGCAAAAAGATGTGGAACCTAAGTATTGTCCAAAATTTGAAAGGATATTTTGCCTTCTTAATGATAGTAATTAAAAAATCGTTTAATGAGTGTTCAAGGCTACAAATCAGCAAGGGCATATGCCCTTCATAACTATCGCATTGTGCCTTCTCAACGATCGCATTTGTTTTTCCGGGACACTAATCAACCAGAGCAGTTGCACTAAAATTCTATCGCATATGTACTTCACAGCTGTCGCTCTAGAATGGACTGACAGCTATTATTTCACCCAGGAGCAAAACATAATAACTTGGAACTAAACAGCGTGTATTCACATACCAATGGTAGCTAATTACCTAAAAATTATATGCCAGTTACTGATATTATGTTAATAAATATGATTTTAGCATTTGTATAACGAGACTAATTTCATAAACGTTTCAACAAAAGAAATAAGGATGAAGGCATTCCAATGAATTCCACAGTTAATGTCAAGAGTATCTCAGTTCCAAAAAAGTAAAATAAACAGAATTTTTTTTTCCATTCTGGCTTAAATTCAACATTTCGTTTGTTTATTTCGTCTAATCTTCCCACAATGCATTATAAAACACAAATCAACTATAACAGATGCCCTTCTCAACCGTTTAACCGTAGCGCACTTTCAGTACATTGATAACATGTTGTTCTCGATTATTATTGGTGTCCAAGACTTACAGTTTATTTTATGCACACTTGCTTCTTGTTATTGCATAGATTTACAATGCTTATTAACTACATAAGCGGCATTTCCATTGCATTTAATTCTAACAGGTTTTTGCAGTGTGCATCACGCATGCAATCACTATTATCTCCTTTTTATAGCATTATGTACATCATTTGAACATCTTACAAAGTACATAGAAATCACCATCATCTGTTCATTATAGTTTATACAATCCTAACTCTAGTCTAACTGTAATTCAGACACTAAGAGAGTACTAGTATAGGGGCAACTTGAATTACTGGTGCCATATGTGCTGTCGCCCATATACTCCTACTAATATAGTTTATACAGTTAGTATGCCTTGCACACTATGCATGGGCATAGTACATAGACTCACTTTAATCTAGTTTATCAGATAGATAATATATTAAAAAATATATACTTATGCATTTATAAAAGATGCATGGATATTATCTTTTTGGTATTACACATAGTATGCTTCAATCAATATAGCCTATATTCAAGGATTTGTTCAATCCTAACTATATTTGAACGTCATTTTAACATATTTTTTTTACAAAAAAAAATAAATAAATAAATGAATAATAAAAAAAAATCATAAATATAAAAAATGTAGAAAATATATACAAACAAAATAAAATAAAACAGGGAATTCCTATATTAGGATGGATCTTTTAAAATCCAACCCTTACAAAAGTAGAAATTAATTTTTTATATTTTTATATTCTATATATCGCTTTGAAAAGCACAAGGTTTATTGTAAACCTTCACACGAATTTTACCTTTTATGAAAAATATTTAAACGAGGGTATACCTATATTAGGATGAATTGATTAATTCAGCCCTCACTTAAAAATTGTTAAGTCTCTAGTTATAATCGATTTGTTAGTTATATTTATTATTTGTTTTCAATCAATACAGCAAATATAAGACATAGTCTCAAGTGCACATACAAGTGCACAAGTCTCAAGTGCACATACTCCATACTCTCTAGTTCACGTAACACAGCCTTTTTCATCTAAGAAATACATCTGGTAAATTATTTTTCGCTGTCGCAACAGTCATCCAATATTAGGCACTTTTTTTTTAATCTGTTTTAAAATGGAATAAAAAAGATAACAGGAAACACCTACAATGGCAGAAAAACATAGCCACATGCCAGAAAGTAAATAGGAACTGCATAAGAAAAGTACACTGAAAACTAATACTTTTTATCTGTCATAACATGTTTACTATTATTACAACCTCCTTATCTTTATATACATCTTTCACTAATTAAACGCAACTTTTTTATTCAATAATGCATATCTTACCTTAAACTAAGCTAAACATACTCTGTATTATAAATCCTAGACATATACTTTAAAAAATTCTAATCTTCACAATAAACATACCATTGTTACATTGTTAACACTGTTTACAATCATACTCCAGACCCATTGTCGACTAATCCTAAGGCTTTCTCGATTGATTCAATGTAATTTAAATTTGGTCAGTGGTCTCTTCTTTCACTTTAATACACTATAGGAGGACCATCACAGGCTATACTTATTTATTAAATTATGATTTATACTATCTATTATTTATTTCTCCCTCACTGTGTTGAGACAGAGCACCTTATCAAGTACCAAATACATGGATACGGCCAATCTATGCATAGGATTAGTTGACAATGGTTAGACTCTCATTTCGGGTGCCCCAATTCAAAATTTAACGCAACCGACTTAGTCTAACCTGTGGGGATCTGGACGGTGTGGGCAGGTAGGGGCAAATATAGTCCCTGCAGATTTACACCGGACAGAGTCCCATAACTAAGTCGGCTGATTTAAGAGTTACTATTATTTAACACAATCGACTGAGTTCGACCTGTGGGGATCTGGGCGGTGTGGACAGGTAGGGGCAAATATAGTCCCTGCAGATCTACACCGAACAGACCCCCATAACTTACTCGGTTGATATTTGTACCTTTATTATATTACATTTTAGTGTTAATTTTTAGGCTTTTTGCGCGGGGACATTCTGAGATGTGAGCCTATACCTCCCAGATATTAGGGTCAATGTGATTCCTAGTGGTCACTATATACCCGCGGAGTAGTAAACATGTGTTTTATTTCAACAAGTCATAATTAATGATTTATTTTTTCAGGTTTCAATATCATCAAAGTTTAAATTGACTATTTAAAGATACTTAATTTTTGGGCCGAGTGGCTTTATATGACTTTAACAATAAAAACTGTTTGAAACTGAATAGACTCAAACTACAGACAATATTTTATAAGTATTTATCACGGATTAGTACATTGTAAAATTTTTACACGTAATATTTATGGGCGCAATTTCTTTAATTAGAAAGTCGCCGTCATAACTCATAATCAATCGAGTTGAGCATAACATAGTTCAACTCAACATGGCAAATGCTCAGCTAGATGTCAAGTTCATAACCAACAGAAAAGGAGGACAGAACTTAGCATATGATGGTTATATCTACAGACACATCCGCAAGAGTGGTGACAGAATATACTGGAGATGCACTATACCCAACTGTCCAGATTCTCTATCAACATTGAACAACATACCAGTAGGTTTCGGGAGACAACAACACAATCATCCAGCTGACCACACCGGAGTCGTCACAAAACAGATACTCAACCACATCAACCAACGCTGCATGGAAGACGTGAGACCAATACCATCAATCTATGAAGAAGAACTAAACAAACTCCGAGACCACGACTGGGAAAACAGTAATACAGAGACTGCCTACCTTCAACTCTGCAAGATTAGCACTATACAGAGCACGCCGCAAGCAAACTCCTAGACTACCTGAGACTCTCCAAGATATCAGACTAGAGGGAAAGTGGACACAGACAGCTACTGGTGACCGATTTATGCTATTCGATGATTTTGCCACCACAGAAAACCTTACCCATCTGTCAGCTGCCAACACCTTCTACTGCGACGGCACCTTCTATACATGCCCAAGTTTGTTTCGCCAGATATACTCCATCCACATACAGATAAATGGTACTATGACACCAGTTGTTTACGCCTTACTTCCAGCAAAGAGCCAGGTCATCTACTCCAGACTGTTCACTCTCCTGAAAGACCACATGACAACGCTGAATATACCATTCAACCCTACAACAGCATTCGCCGACTTCGAAATAGCAGCTCATAACGCCATACGCCAGGTCCTACCCAACATCACCATGAAAGGTTGCTTATTTCATTTCACACAATTGTATATGGAAAAAGGCACAGACTACAGGACTGCAGACCTTGTATAGAGACAACGACGACGTCAAAACCCTGATTCGACGTGCAGCCGTCCTTCCGTTGATACCTCTAGATAGCATAGAAGACGTCTGGTTCCACACATTAGAAGACTTGGAAGAGACAGATATCCCACGGGATACTCAGCCATTCACCGACTACGTAACAGAACAGTGGGTTGATGCCGACGACCGACGCACATGGAACCATTTCAACACAGAAGGACCACGCACCACCAACAACCTGGAAGCCTGGCATGGTAAACTTAAGAAAAAGATTCAACACGCACACCCGAACATTTTCACAATCATCAAGACTTTCCAGATATCCAGAACGCAACCGACATAAACCGACTACAGCGAGAAGCAGGGGGAACAGCCAGACCACGTCCAAAGAAGTACTTGAACATCAACCGCCACATTGCCATCCTCAAGGAAAGACTACAGAAAAGAACCATCACTCTCATGGAATACGCCGACTCAGCATAAGAACTTCTCAACCTTGGTTAATTGTGTACTGACTTTTTTGCAACTTGCTGATCTGTTATGTTTTTGTATATGTATATGTTCTATAATAATGATGATTATGTCTATCATATTTTAATATTAGTTTCAGTGCTAAACTTATTATTTTGTTATGTATAATACAAAGTTACATTGATATATAATAAAATATCTATACACTATCTAAGTAATTGTCTAAAGGAAACTTTTTAAAAAAATTGAGTTTTAAGTGACAAATGAAACACAAACACAAAAAAAAATCATTCACAGGCTTTGAAAAAGTTCATAAAACTGTACTTCATTTCAAATCTTTAGATAAAAATGTATCATACGTTTAATAAATATAAACTTATGATTGATTTTTGTTGTAAGATTTTTTTTTTTGCAAACTAGTTACAATTACACAATATCATTAATACAATTATCAGCATAGGGTGTTAATTTACCTGAGTTTCTCATTAGTGTAAATTCCCTTTTTGGTGCCCCATAATTAAGTTCAGTGAAGAGGAACATATATATTAATTAATTAAAAGTTGACATTCAGAGAATCAGCCCAAACGATTTGGCACGAGACCGCCATTAATTTCCCCTATTTGTTCTTTATAGCATGATTTCAAATTAAACAAATCGCACCGCCTCAGACCACATGAGGTTTGGCATACTTAAAGTTTAGTCTAAGACCCCAAAAATATCAAAAAATTAGAAAAGTCTACTGTTGGGAATTCTTTTATAGTTCCTGAAAGATTGACACCATCATGGAAAAAGATAGAGGACCTCCAAATATTGAAAACTTGACCTTTTTGACCTTAGCCTAGTAACTGCTAAAACATGGAATTTTATTTCAATTGTAATTTTTATTCATTTTTCAATATCTCTTCTTTTATTTAACTCCAAAAAAAATAAAGCAAAAGAAAAAGATAGGGGAAAAAAGAACGAAAGCCTCCAATTAACTAGGAACTATATTGTAGAAGGGAGGTAATAGTGGTCTCGAACCATTTGCATCGTTATCAGCAGACGACATAGAACAAAAGAAAATGCTGATGAACGCTAAGGAAACGGTAAAAAGTAATAAAATAGCAGCAAGGGCACTTAAAGCGTACTGAAAGGAAGCTGGCCAGGACGAAAATTTTAAGCAGTTTGACAAGGTAAAGCTAAACGAAGCGCTGGGACATTTTTACATCAATGCTCGGAAATAAGATGGTGAACATTACATAGCAACATCATTTGAGAACATTAGAAATGCTTTAAACAGATATTTGCAAGGTGTTTCACACAACCGCAAATTTAATATTATAATGGATACCGAATTTACTGACGCTAATGTGTGTTTTAAGGCCGCTCTTGTCGAATTGAAAAGGATTGGGAAAGGCAGTGTTGACCATCATACAATAATGAATGAACCAGATCGTAAGAAACTTTTTGAGTCTATTTACATGAATCTGGACGCACCTGAACCATTATTAAACAAAGTACAATTTGACATTAGACTTTATTTTTGTAGAAGATCTCAGGAAATTATGCATGAAATGAAAAAGTCAACATTTGTAGTGTTAAATGATTTAAAGACCGGACTAAAATACGTAGCTAAGTGTGAAGATGAACTTACAAAAAACCACCAGGCTAATGATAGTCCACATCATGTGTTATGCCTGAATTCCCAGGATTGCCGTATTGTCCTGTTAGATCGTTTGAAAAATACATTGGAAAACTGCATCCGCTTTGTACTAGTTTATGGCAGAGGCCAAGGGAGTCATTCAGTGAAGACGATGAAGTATGGTTTTGTAACTCTCAATTAGGAGAAAAAACATTAGCAAAGTTATATCAAAGTTGAGTGAGGATACCAAACTTTCCCAAATCAACACGAATCATTTTATTCGTGCAACAGGAACAACAATATTGACAAAAATATGTTTAGTTCATCCCAAATAACGGCTGTGACAGTTCAATCCCTAACAGTTTATAAAAAAACCGATACTGAAGAGAAAAATTAAAATGGGACATATAATGGGAAAATGTCTAACTCCCCAATTGGAACAGAGTGCTGTGATTCTTGCGTTGCCTCCTGCTCAGAATTCAAGCTTTCTGGCATTGCCGCAACCTGAAACTACTGGAATCTAGCCAACTGAAGCTACCGTAAATGAGAAAACTCAAATTACTTGTACTGTAAATGAGCGAACTGAAACCACTTTAAATGAATGTACAAGAATAGTGCCAATTATTCAAGAATGTGGAGATGGACATCGTTCTTCAGCTGCAATATCAGAATTGCAGGGTTTCAATATTTCTGATTTGTTTTCTGACTTTTCTTCAAGCTCGATGCAAACTGAAAATAATATCGCTAATGTTCAACACTAACCAAACCTGCCTGCCTTTTCAGGATGTACTATTGAAACAATCAATTTAAATTATGACATTTCATCTTCTCAATTTCAGGAACACAATTTTGAAAAATTCACAGTGACAATTTTGGGTTATTAAATTGAACATTTCTTATTCTTGTTATTGTTCAATTATCCTTGTTATTGTTGAATAAATCTTTCTGTTATATTTGTAGTATACTGTATTAACTGTGGTCTCAAATATGTACTTCATTTGGCATTTGTCATCTTCAACTCGTGCAGAAACATTTTTGTCATTTCATTGCTTTGCTTGTGCATTTTACATTTAAGCAACTTATGTTCAAAAGTATTTGTCTTTTGGGTAAATTTTCAACCTCATTTGTCTGTGGTCTAATATGAAATATCCATTTACATCAAATTTCCTTTGCTGTACTAAAAACCGAAGTTACAGTAAATTTAATTTCTGCATATGCGCATTTCGACAATTAGGTCTCTTCAGTGCAGATAAAATCTAAATGCTTGGAAGACATGTAAAAACTGATAGAAAACAAATAACGAATATGATCTAAATGTAAAAAAAAAGGAGCATTGTCCGTTATTTGTCTTTCCGACATGTAAATCATTTGTCTTTGTCATCTCACCTAGACATTTTCTACATTTGTGTATTTCATCAATGGAAATGCAATTGCACATGTATATTTTTTAATCTCAGCTTTAACTAAACTTCATCGATGTGGTAAATTCGTTAAATAGTCATTAAATAACTGGGAACGGAATTTACTATGCTCAGTAGGTTTTATACCTGGCTCGGCTTCGCCTCGTAAATTGCGTACCCTGTCAGTAGATGACTATGTAACTTAAAGTACACATACTTGAAAAATATGAATCATGGTTTGGGAAGATAAAAAACTTTATTTCGAAGTATAGTCGAGATGATTAGTTTCTTCCTCCTATAAATTCAGCGAAATTCATATTTACACACTGAATTGTTTTTGCACTTCAAAAAAAATGAAAAGAGAAATGTCTGTGTAAGTGCATCGTACTTATAATCTAAAAAAAGAGGAAGTTGATGACCTTAAACTTTTAATGGCATGACCAATGAGAAAAACGTAAAACAAAAAAAAATCGAAACAAACAATGAAAATAATACTGAAACTAAGTAGATATAATTGATAAACAGGATAAAACTTGTGTCAATCCTCTTTACATGTTATTGTTCTCCCATATTTGAGAGTAATTGTTAGAAATCTGGTTTTCCTGCCTTGATTTATCAATGCTTGATGCTAAGTACTCTAGAATTAACCCACTTTTCCTTGTAGCACATAAATGGTTGTCTGATCTGTTTAATTCTCTCTTTATTCTTGCGTTTGCATAACCTTTGTCGGCATGGTCATACTCAGCAACTTCCAAGAGGTTTGGCAAAGACTGGTTAAAATGTAAATGATTATAAACATTGTCCCTCATTGTAGTGTGTGCCCCCACCATGTGGGCGTCATTACAATTAGGTTGACGTTGAAATGACGCAGACGATGTAATATTTTCTACCATCCTTGATTCCCGTATGTCACAATAAATACCCTCTTCTATGTCATCACGTTCGGAGCGTCTGTAGTTAACGTCAATGTCACCAAGGCCAAGGTGTCTGAAGTTTGTTTCCGTATTGTGTGACATATCTGCCATCAATCCTTAAAGACAAAAAAAATATTCTGTGACATACATATTTATAAGACAACACATTTGAAATAAACAAAGCAATATCTACGCTGTGTATGAAGATCTTTCTTATATTAACCTTCGCTTTACAGGACAAATTTTAAAAGACGAAACTGAAGCAATTTGATTTGACGAAACAAACAAATTCCCAGCAAAACATACTAGAAATTTATACAGAAACAATAACTAAAACCTGGCAATTGCACATCATAGATTCATATAAACGTTGAACAAAGAAAAGTTTTTATGGTAAGTTATCTCTTATGGACTCGTATATTCCACTAAAACCCAAAACATAAATAAGTCTTAAATATGATACGCTTAATTTGTTGTGCACTTGTTTAAGAATAGACAAGATACAAAACATGAAACCAAACGTTTTATACAGATTTTAATTCTCTTACGTTACTTTCAGTGTCAAAGGTTTGATTTTTCAACATTGTTTAAGTTAAGCTTATTTTATTTTTAGATACCGTGAAAGTATTATTGTTCATGCGGTTACAATTTCCATGGAATTCGTGGTTCACTAATACTCCGAAATTAAGTTCCCTACAAAATGCATTTTTCTCCAGAGATTAATGCATAGAATTCGAAGATAATAATTTAAAACCCACGAAATAGTGGTATTTATGAAAACTACAAATATTGATGTCCACAAGTAAAAGTACTTCAACACTAAAGTACAAAAAGTAAAAGATACTAATGAAAAATTTTGCTGCTTACAATTATTTACATTTTTTGACATGCTAACTAAATATTCATATTATAATATCATATGCCAGCTTTTTGAAATAAAGTTAACACACTTTTAAGACATTATAAAATAGAATGTAGTAAAAATTTAAATACAGGGAATAAAAAAAAATAATTGCTCCCATATTTGAGCCCCAATATACATTTGGAAAAACATCAACAACTATTAGTTTGAAGTACTTGTGATAGACCATTGAATATCTGTACCTCCTGTACCGCAGCAATTTCCGTAGAAACTACGTTTTACGTTTATATTTGTTTAGTTCTACACTTAATGTAAAGCTACGGAAATAATTATGATTTACATTGAGCACTCTTTATTCGGACTTTCTCATTAGGTATTATAACATTAATTTCCATGAAAACCTAACTGATTAGGTCTGCAGATAGTTTCCTTCTTGTACGATCATTAAAAATTGCTGTTGAGAAGCTACCATACACTTCCACAATGGGAGGGGTTTGGTGTGCCTGTTAAACCTATAATTTCGTTTGGAATTTGGTATGCCTGTACTGAACCATCGTTAATAATTTGTCCAGTTCTTTGGCAACTACTTTGACTTTTTCCCCTTTGGATTTCGGCTTTTACAATCCTGGTCTGTAATTTTGTTCATTCCTTTATACACTTAATGAGCAAGTAAGGAAAAATTTACTGGAGGATATTAATCTTGAAAGTGGCTGTATGGTTTCCACAAATACCTGTGACAGTAATTTACGTGTAATGTTTTTTTGTTAAATGTTGAGGATACTGTTTTCCTGAAATGCAAACTTCAGTTAATATTTGAGTGTTCTTTATAGAACCCAGTATTTGTGTTAATTATGTTGTTTCGTCCATTCCAACTGTTTATATTGAGACTGATGTTGTTGCACACTCTCTACAAGGTGTTCAAATCATGATTAGTTCTTTCAATGATTTAGTCGATTCACAATGTTCAAATCTACATCACAGATTGGAGAAACTTACCTGAGTGTTTTAATGAGTAGTTCCGGACACAAGTTCTGCCATATCCATATCTATAAAATGATAATAGAGACAGCAAGGGGTATTAACTTTATTATAATTTTACTATCTTTAAATGTCAGGGCAATCGATACAAATATTACTGAATATTTTTGGGAACACGACACACAATATGTTATAAGTTTTAGAGTAACTGACGTCTATTCCATAATACATCAGCCGAGGTTGACAAATCTTTATCTGAATCACAGACAATTTGTACTAAATGTTGACTAGTGGTGTTACTATTAAATTTACTAGATTTTGTCCAAATTACGATGTGCGTATTTTCTTTTTTTTTTTTCTATCAATTTGTTGCGCAAAAATGACAATGTTAAAAAAAATGTACGTTTATCGTTACAATGTTACCTTGATTGCGACAAACTGAACTGCTTTATTGCTTGCCTTCGTCGCCTTGTAAATACTTTATTGGGGACTTCCATTATGTCGCTCCAGACGTATACCGGATGAGTAATGTTTTCTGGTCCGTCTCTCTATTATTCATTATTATGTCGCCCCTGACGTAGTCGGGACGACATATTGTTCTTTGTCCGTTTCTCTATTATTCAGTATTCATCATTATTATTGTTTCTTTCTTCCACCTCTTTTTGTCCACGCCAGTTCTCAATGATGCCTGGACAGAATTCATTCATGTTTGGCACAAAGTTGGATCACCTTATGAAGTTGTACCTCCACCAAAAAAATTTTTCAAAATGGCTGCCATTTCCAAGATGATGGCCAAATTACGTCAACATTTGAAATTTTTTCGGATTTCAATGAAAATCATAAAATCTCAAAGATGCCTTCGACAGAGTTCATTCATACTTGGCACAAATTTGGATCACCATTAGGAGATGTGCATGCACCAACAAAAATTTTCAAAATGGCACAGGTTGCCATGGAAATGGCAAAAAAGGCGGGAAATCAAAGTGCTCAGAATTGATTGAAAATTTACAGAAAGGTTGCTTAGGACATGGGGGAAAGGTTTCCGAAGTCTAAGACTTCAATATGGCACCGGTTGCCATGGAAACAGCAAAAAAGGCGGGAAAATCAAAGTGCTCAAAATTGGATGAAAATTTACAGAAAGGTTGCTTAGGACATGGGGAAAAGGTTTCCGATGTCCAAGACTTCAATATGGTACCGGTTGCCATGGAAATGGCAAAAAGGCGGGAAAATCAAAGTGCTCAGAATTGAATAAAAATTTACAGAAAGGTTGCTTAGGACACGGGGGAAAGGTTTCCGATGTCCAAGTCTTCAATATGGCACTGGTTGCAATGGAAACGATAAAAAAGACGTAAAAATCAAAGTACTCAGAATTGGATGAAAATTAAGAGGAAGGTTGCTAAGAACATGGGGAAAATGTTTCTGGTGTTCAAGACTTCAAAATGACATCTGTTTCATTGGAAACAGGAAAAAAGGTGGGAAAATTGAAAGTGCTCAGAATTGAATGAAACTCTACAGACAGGTTGCTAACGATGTGTGGAAGTGATTTGTAGCCTTGATTTCTGACATATGAAAAAATTTTCATCTTTGTCCGATTTCATTGAAAATTTATTTCTAGGTAGATTGTGATAATGCGAATAAAGCTGGAATCATCGACTTTGACGTCTGCGGCGACAACAGCTATTGCTTGCAATTGCAAATCTAGTTATTATTGTTACTTTCTTCAACCTCTTTTTGGGGGGATCAGTTTTCATTGATGGCTGGACAGAATTAAACAATACCTTGTACATGTTCAAATCTGTAGGAGTGCATGCAAGGAAAACTTTTTTTTAAAAAAGTCCACCTTTTCCAAGGCTACTGCCATTTAAATCTAAACACCTAAAACAACTTTCGGATTCAATATCTCGGGAACTGCTCTGCAGAAATTGAGCATATTTTGTGTAAATGTTCTACAAGATAATAGGGAGAAACTAAAGGGGAAAATTAAAAATGGCTGCCATTTCCAAGATATCCTCTAAAATACGTGAACAAATTTTAATTTTATGCAAAATCTCAGTAACTTCTTTACAAAAAAATAATGAACATTTTTGTATAAAAATTCAATAAGGTTACAGTAAGAAATTAATGTGATATAAATTTCAAAATGGCCGCCATTTCCAAAATGGCTGCCAAAATACGTAAAAAAAATTAATCTTAATCTAATTTTGACGCAAATTGATTTGTTTGCAGACTTTGACACTTTGAACAATATGCAATTGAAAAAAATTCCCAATTGCCGCCATTGTCAAGATTGCTACCAAGACACGAATAAAAATTCGTTTTTGTCCAATTTTCTAGAATATTGATTTCTCGGTAAATATGTAACGCTGGTAACAAGACTGAATCATCGAATTGGCTAACAGGGGCGAACTTAGCTATTGCTTGAAATTACAAATCTAGTTACGTTTTGTTCTTTTGTATATTGTGATTTTATCGTCTATTCTGTGTTTGGATTTTTCCATTCACATTTCATTATTCTCATTAAGGTCATTAGATTAGTATATTAAGAGACGTAAAGATTCTCATTCGTTTCAATTTCCTTCCTACCTTTTTTAAACGTGATATAAATTTTGGGGTAGAATTTACCTTGCCGGTCCCCGGAAGTTACAGATGTCAACAATTGACGCGCATGTCTTGTGAACTCTCTGACGTTGCTATGCAGAATACTATTCTCGGCCGCCATTTGCATCCGCTTCGAGTTGTAAATATGTATTCATAATCGGATTATACACACATTCGGGACTTTAAAACACATCGCGAGATTCAAAACAAGCCAAGGCTTCGCCGCCGGTGTTTGAGGCTTGAGAACCCGCGGAGCGTTAAAAAATATACTCTTCATTATGCTGCATCATACTGGAAATCGTCAAGACTGTTAGCACGGTTAAGGTTAGTGGTGTTGGTGATGTCTGCCAAAGTTATTCTGAGATTTTTTAGGTGCTGCTGGAGATATATATGCTTAAAGTTATTCTAAAGGTTTTAGATTTTTAGGTAATAAGTTTTGATTTCAACGATTCGGGATTGTATATTTCGCAAATAATGTCCAGAAATCATCAAATGGTCGGTTGAGTCTTTTTACCTAACAATTTTGGGAGAAGTAATTGTTATACAGTGGGTTTTTGGGTAACAATTGAAAGAAATAATCTCTAAGGGCTGGCCAAGTACATTTATTGGTATCTGCGTATGCTTCATGAGTCCAGAACAACAAGTTGACAGAATGATTTACCTTCAAATGGTGTTAATTACTCCCTGTGAAGACATTTGTAAGCTTTTAACAATTACATATAGTTGTGCTACCTGGTTTAATGTGTTTTTAGCTTAGATATTCCAAACCTAGTTTAAAAAAATGTTTATTTAAAACATTTTTTAAATGCAACTTGGCCCAAGGATCACGATTTTGGGGTTCTTTTTGCTCAAAATTGCTTCTTTTTCATTTTTTTATTTCTGGCGCGGCCTACTCCTATATAGAGGAACGTACCGTTATTTCCTGCACTTTTTGGGGGGACCGGTAAAGTAAATTCGTTCCAAATTTTGCTAAGAAAAATTCAAAGAATCACTAAAATGAAACAACAAAATTAACAAAGTTTAAAACTCTTGTTCAATTGTGAACCCTCCCTGTCGCATTTTTACGGAAAAATGGGGCATCATAAATAGATAGTGTAGGATACTATCTGGTGAGACATAAGACTCTAAACTTTAATGGCAATACAGGACTTTCGAGATATGAACTCTAGTGTAATCGCTAGCAGAAATGGGTGCCTCAAATACCAGACAGTTGGAATGACTGAAATCCTGACCCTTTGAATAAATATATAACTTTTAATTATACAAAAGTTATATGAACTTGAAGTGTACTTATAACTTTCACAACATGACAACTAATAACTAGATTAATCCTGCTAACAATCCCAACCTAAGTACACCTCTTCGTAGACAAAAAGAAGAATACTGGATACGTAAATTAGGAACGGCAATACCGTATGGTTGTAACGACAAAATTGGTAATCTATCCAGCCCTAGGTGTAATGATATAAATGTGATGCGCATTTTTTACAACAATCCTAGACGAAAACGAAGTCATGGCCATCGCCATTATACATCACCAACACTTCATGATGTAACTATACAGGGCCTACTTCCTTTCGTTTGTAAACCCTTAGGATTGAATCACATTCTCACAAAACTGTACTCTTTACCACTAACAAAATTGAATTTTTTATATAAATAATCTTTAGAAAATTCTGTCACTGATCCATCCTCATCTTTATACAAGTTAGACGCAGTCATCTTTGATATTGTCCAACATAGGTTATTCCACCCTGTTAAAGAATACTCAAACGTAGACGAACACTGCTCCTTCCTACCAATTAAGTTTGTAAATAAGAGTTTAGATGCCATCAACCTTGCCAATATATTACACCACAAAATTGTAAAAAACAAAATACCTCCATATTTTAAGGACACATCAGTCACATCAGTTACAATCATTTTATGTACCTATACTTCACCGATAGCATCCAAGATTTTCAACCATAAACGTGTATTGCAAAACCTTACCACCGACGATCTCAAGGCTTAACCATCCGATTGTTCATGTTCAAATTCTCCTTACAAATATAGTCCATGTGGTCACGTCATAACGGCAGACTTGAATATTATCGAAAATCCATCTCTACGTGAAGTCCTTGCAAAGGGACCAAAATTCCGTGAACCACGATCCATTAACTGGGATCAAAATTTTAAGCTACTTATGGATGCTGTAGAGGACTATGCCAGAAAATGGATAAAACGTGAACAAGATGAAGTCCTGGATTCTCTTTCGGAATGGGTTAAGGCTGTAAGGTCCATGATTCTTAAACGAATCAGTCAACTACGAGGGTCAATGAGAACTAAAGCATCATCCATTTTCAAAATACCGATGTTGCCAGATACTTGTCCTCCATTCATGACAAATATGTCGTTGTTCCGGCAGATAAGGCCCTAATAACATCATTTTCATTTGTCAAAATCATTACATCGATTGTTTAAAGAAAAACTAGGCATTGGAAATACCAAGGGCAATCCAACATACACAGCTACTTCTCTGTCTCTTAGGAGGAGATATTGCAGAACCATAGATCTGTTTTGCTTTCCTTTGGGATTTCAACCAAAGATGAAGACACTGATCTCCCCTCCTTGTTCTGGGTCCCAAAATTACACAAATGCCCATACAAACAACGGTACATCGCTGGATCTGCTAAATGTTCTACAAAATCTATTTCTAAGCTATTAACATCCATCTTGACAGCCGTAAAAGAGGGCCTTCAAAAATATTTTGATGCTAGCTTTTCAAGAAGTGGTGTAAATGAAATGCAGATATTTAAAACTCTAAGGACCTGCTTGACATATTAAAATCGAGATCATTATCACACTGTAACAGCATTAAAACTTTTGACTTTTCCACGCTTTATACTACAATTCCCTATGAACAACTGAGATCACGACTGAAAGATATAATTCATAGATGTTTCTCCCGCAAGAACGGCGAACAAAGATATAAGTACATTGTTATAGGCAGAGAACAAGCATACTTTGTGAAATACGACTCATAATCACAGAAAAAAATATACAGAGGAAGAAGTGATTAAAATGTTAGAGTTTCTGATCGACAATATATTTGTCCAGTTTGGAGGACTTGTTTTTCAACAGACTATGGGAATTCCAGTGGTCACAAACTGTGCACCTCTTTTAGCCGATCTATTTCAGCACTCATATGAAGCTGAATTTATCAAAGGGCTTCTTCAAAATTAAACATAAAAAACACTGGAAAACTGGCCCAGTCCTTTAATTTCAGCTTCCGTTATATAGATGATCACTAAACAATTCTCGCTTTGGTGACTTTCTTCATCTTATCTATCCAAAAGAGCTAGAAATTAAGGATTCCACAGATACTTCCACATCAGCCTCGTTCCTGGACCTTCATCTTGAAATTGACAAAAGAGGTACACAACAAACTAGGCTATATGACAAACGCGATTACTTCACTTTTCCAGTAGTCAACTTCCCCTTTCTTTGTAGCAACATTCCAAAAGCACCAGCATAAGGAGTTACATCTCCCAACTCATTCGCTATTCAAGGGCCTGTGGTCGATACAGTGACTACCTTGATAGAGCTCGGTTGCTTACAAATAGGCTACTTAAGCAAGGGTTTGTTGCCCATAACTTGAGGTCATCACTACAGAAGTTTTACGGTCGACATCACGATCTTGTGGACCTCTATGAGATATCTGTTTCCTAGATGACAACAGATCTTTCTCTTTGCCACTAAAGTTTGGTTTTCCTCTACCGGATTTGACTTTACTACCGGAGTTGACATGTTCAACACGGCGGGAGTCTTATAAGAAGCAGCAGATGCTCACTCTACCGGTGCACCTGAACTCACCCATGGTTTCCATTTGGTCCGTGTTCATTTTGTGTATGTGCGCGTCTTCATTTTCTTTTCTGTGCCGTGCTCATGTTATGTCTTTGTTTTTCCGACCTTGCCATTGTCCTCGGATTGTTCTTTTCAGACTGACGGTTCGGTTCTCACTTACTTTAAAAATTACCCTCCAGCTCTACAAATAGATTAATTACCTTTGCTCAACAGTGTTGAATTAATGAGTGTTCTGCTGGATGCATTAATGTATTTATTTTCGTGTTATTAAAGAACGAACTCTGTGATAACAATTAACTAGAAACTCCGAAATTCCTTACAACATACGGTTTTTATGTATCCACACTATCTCATCAGCCTAGCTAAAGAGATGGGAATTGACAGTTAATCGGGAAACCCTGCTTATGCTCATATTACACTATCAAGGGAGGAGATTATTTAAAATCACACTTCTGTTTAAGCATCCTTTTGCATCAAAGCGGATGATGAAAACAATCAGCTCTCTTACATCTACTTGGTCCCTAATGGTCCCTACATTTTATAAAAATCCATAAAAACATAGATTCATTGCAGGGGTCTTCCAGATGAACCACTAAACCTCTGTCTAAGCTCCTTACTAATTTATTGAATGCAGTCAGAGATATCCTGAAAAGTTACAGTGATACAACTTACTCTAAGAGTGTCGTTAATCAAATGTGGATTCTAAAAATTCTAAAGATCTCCTGGAACAGTTATCCTAAACCAGCATTGCCCACTGCCATAGCATTTAAAGTTTTGATTTTTTGATAAACTGAAAACACTTATTTCTTATTTACAACCACAGTCAGAGAAGCCTCGAAAAGTTACTGTGATAAAGAGTACTCCAAGGCCGGCGTCAATCAGATGTGGATTCTAAAAAAAATTAGAGATTTCTTTGAACAGCTACCCTCTAACAGTCTCACCAATTGCCATAGCTTACAAACTTTTGATTTTTCTACTCTTTATACTATCCTGCCACACAATAAATTGAAAACAGAAATTTCTGATTCGAGACATCAATGATTCGACAATACTTTTCTCGAATTTGGAGGCCGCGTTTTTCAACAGACAATTTTGGATTCCCATGGAAACTAACTGCGCGACACTTTTAGCTGATCTCTTTCTTTTCTCGTATGAGGCCGAGTTTTTACAAGGGCTAACTTCAGCTTCCGCTACATAGACGATGTACTTTCTCTTATTAATCCAAAATTATTATGGAATATTTACACCAGATCTTTCCCAATGAGCTTGAAATTAAAGAGACTACTGATGCATCCTTTTCAGCTTCGTATATACATTGACGATCATGGGCGTTTGATATCTAAGCTATACGGCAAACGTGATGACTTTAACTTCCCAATTGTGAACTTTCCCTTTCTGAGCAGCAATATACCTGCCTCTCCAGCCTATGGGTTGAACATTTCACAGTTGATTCCTTACTGTCGAACATGTAGTTTATAAAGTGATTTTTTGAATACAGCAAAATCCATGTCTCAAAAGCTGCTTAGTCAGGGATTTGTTCAACCTTTGTTACTCTTATCCATTCAGAAATTCTAGGGCCGTCACCATGACATCATTGACAGATATTACGTGTCTATGTCGCAAATGTAAACGGATATTTTCAGCTTTATTTCTCGTCTTCACGGTTTCACTTTACCGGTTTCGACTCAACCCTGGATTGACTCACTCAAGTGGAACTTCTTGAGCAGGTCATGCTTACCCTTCCGGAGTAGCTGATGTCACTCCCGGTTTTCATAGAGTTCACACTATGTTTGCCTTAGTTCTTAATGTCGTCTTTTTATTTTCATGCCATGTGTCTGTCTCACGTCCATGTTTTGTCTTTGTTTTTCTCTGTTGACGTTTTTGCCATGTCTTTGGACTTTAATTTTTGTCATCACCACTTTCCTTGTAACTTCGGTATTCTACTGCCATTTTTCCGTAAATTTTTTAAGTTTGAATGACACCTACTACTTACTTGACAAACAGTACAATCAAAACAAGGATCAATATACTGCTAATTATACCAATGTATATCCAGACGGAAAATGTTTCACCATTATCTGAGGAGAAGAAAATACAATTTTTTGTTAACACTTAGGCGTATCTCTCTTCTATAGCTCTGTCCTTAGCTAATTTGGCTTTTCATGTACATGTAGATCAATTTGAATTTTTCGTTCATTATCAGATTTTACAAAGCATTGGCTTATGGTCTTCCGGATATTTTGATTTGAGCTGCACTGAAGAGACACATTTTGTAGATATGTCAAATGCAGAAACTAAATTTGCAGTAACTTCGATATTTTGTTTCTATTTACTACATTTATATATCTCCAAATAGAAAGTGCTTACCATTATCTAAGGATAATAACTAGTATACTGCTTAATCCAGTAATATTCTAATAAAACCGAAGTCGTTGAGACGTGGGATAGCAGGGAAAGGAATGATAATTCTTTCTTTTCTTTTCAATAGGCACTGCATAAATGAAATATTAGAACTGTACAAAAAATTCCCATCTATAAGTCATAAAAATACCGAAGTTACTGATAATTTAGTTTCTGCATAAGCTCATTTCGACAACTTATGTCGTTTTAGTGCATATCAAATCAAAACATTCGCAACGTTAAAAATGGATAACAGGAAACACCTACAATGGCTGAAAATTATAATTACATGCAACAATTTGCAAGGGAACTACACAAGAAAAACACGTATAAGACAAAAGGCAAACTTAAACAACGAGCCGGATATGGCAGTAGGGTGAAACCGGTTTATGGGTACCCAAACCTCCCCGTTATCTGTCGCGTTTCCCTATCGTATAAAAACATACGAATAAATCCCAACACAGGTGGACTACTAACTTCATGACCACAATCTTGAAAGGAGAGAAAAAGACAATACGCAATTTTGAAAGATGGGTCAAGGGGCGCTCGCCGCTAAACTGCTGGCTAGCTCAAGGACCCTAGTCTGCTAGTAGAACACTGTCGTACTACGGATGAAAAATCAAACTCAAAACTTCCCGAATGGTTTGGTCGAGAATCATCATAAATTTCAGTAGATATCGGCAGTATCAGTGAGAGGCCAGTATGTGTGAAAAATTTTCAGGTCACTAGGTCTCAAAGCTTATTTAACGGATGCAAGCAGAATATCTTGCCGATATCCCCTATTACGTTAAGAATGTAAGTTACGTCCCAGTTTTTCTGGATTTTAAATCAATTTCTGGCATTTTTTACAACATTTCCGTAAAACACGAGGACTAGAAATACCAATAGTAATAAGCTGTTTACGAATAACGACATATTTAGATATAACATGTTCATATCTATTACAAAACTTCTTAAATATATTCAACAACTTATGAAATCTGTAAACCTGTGGTAAATCTTGGCTGTGATAGTAAGGTTACGTTCATTGAAATCATCAACAGTAGAACAAACTCGTGCGAATCGTACGAAGTCCTAAAGAAAAAATACAAGTTAAAACTGGTACAGAACCAATTACCAATGGGATCTGAATAGAAAAGCAAAAATCAGCCTCACTGATAGTATGACTGGTGTCGCTAGCGGGGCATGGCATGCTTTCCCTCCCGGAGCACCTGATGTCCCTTCCGGTTTTCATGGGAGTTCACACTATGAGTGCCTTAGTTTTTAATGCAGTGTGTTTATTTCGCTGCATTGGAGCTGTTTCAAGTCCTTGTTTTGTCTTTTTGTTTCTCTGTTGCCGTTTTTGCCATGTCTTTAGATTTGATTTTTGTGGTCATCGCTTGCCTTGTTCCTTCGATATTCCACTGCCGTTGTTTCTAAGGACAGAGCAATGCACAAGGGAGATACTCCTTAGTTTTAAATAAAATTTGTTAGATTTAGATATTGCAAGTAAAAAATAAAATACGTTTTCGGGTCAGCACCGTAGTCCGGACTTCTAGGTTGGTTAATACACTCGGGGACTAACATTCCATCAGCATAGTCATCGATCCAGTGGTAATAAACAAGAATTACCGGAGAAATGTATTTTCTTGAAAATATTACCATATTCCATTAATTCTCTCTCAAACATATTTAATATTTGATTAAAAATACTGACTTTCTGCGAAATAGAGGTTCCTATAGCCGGTAATATGAAAAAGAAGGGAAACGGCGAATATCTGAAAGAGACAACGACCCAAAGGGGAGTAATAACAACTCAAAGCCACCATAAGATCTTTAATGAACGGTGAGGAAACCGAACACCCAACGGCAGGTCGGAGTTGGCCTCTAAATAAAGAGTTATCAAGTTCAGCGAAATAAACATCATCCTAGACTCGCATAGACATAAAGTGAACTAACTAGAAACTAGAGGCTCCCAGGAGCCTGTATCGCTCACCTGGCTTTCAGTTGCCACAATCAAGGTAACATTGTAAGCTACATAGTTGATCTCCAGTCTCTCAAACTTTCGTAGGTCAAACACCTTTAGTATCTTGAACTGTATTTAAAGTCTGATCATGTTTTACTAAATTTCTTTGTTGGGCTTTTTTGACAAAATAATGTTCTTGATAAGGACCACTTTTGACACCAGTTTGAAGTCGAGATGACATTTTGTAAATGTTAGTCAACAAACAATTTTCAACATCGGTTTTGAAGTCGCAACATCAATATATCTATTTGGAAACCAAATTTCATTGAAATAGGTCAATGTTGAATTTTCCGGCCTTTTTTGGCAGCAATTTTTAAAATGGCTGTCAGCAAACAATTTTCAACATCAGTTTTGAAGATACCTATTGGAAATCAAATTTCATTGGAATTAGACAATGTTGAATTTTCCCGCCCTTTTTGGCGGCCATTTTGAAAATGGCAGTCAATGAATAATTTTTAACATCGGTTTTCAAGTTGCGACATCAATACCATTTTGGAAACCAAATTTCATAGAAATCGGACAGTGTTGAATTTTCCCGCCTTTTTGGCGGCCATTTTGAAAATGGTGGTCAACAAACAATTTTTAACATCAATTTTGAAGTTGAAACATCAAGACCTATTTGGAAATTAAATTTCATTGAAATTGGACAATGTTGAATTTTCCCGCCTTTTTGGCGGCCATTTTAAAAATGGCGGTCAACGAACAAGTTTCAATACCGGTTTTGAAGTTGCAACATCAATATCTATTTAGAAAACAAATTTCATTGAAATCGGGCAATGTTGAATTTTCCCGCCTTTTATGGCGGCCATTTTGAAAATGGCGGTCAACGAACAATTTTTTCAACACCAGTTTTGAAGTCAACACAGCATGGTAAACATTTCATCAATTACACTTAACCTTCATCTTCTATAGTTTTGGCAATAAAAGACAATGAGTACGAAAATTTAAAGAATTCGGTAAAACAGGGGCAATAACTCCTACATGGGTTTATGGATTATCTTCAAAATTTTAGGGTGAGTAGATCTTGTTATGCTGAACATTTTTGCAGTTTACACTAGACCTCTATCTGTTACACTTTTTGAAATAAAAAATGCAAAAATTTTTAAAATTTTACGGAAAAAGGGCTATAACTCCGAGATGGGTTTCAGATTTTCTTCAAAATTGCATGGTGGGTAGATCTCATAATGCTGATCATTATTACCCCATGTCAGATTTTTTATATCTGTGATGGTTTTCGAGTTATTAGCCAAAAACTGCAATTTACCCCTATGTTCTATTTTTAGCAATGGCGGCCATGTTGTTTGACCAGCCGACTAATCGAAGAAAATTTTGAGAAGCCATACCCTGATGATGATTCAAGTCAAGTTTGGTTACATTTGGCCTGGCGGTTTCAGAGGAGAAGATTTTTGAAATTGTTGACGGACGGACAGACGGACGACAGACGACGGAAGACGGACGCATAGTGATGGCAAAAGCTCACATGGCCTTTTAGGCCAGGTGAGCTAAACAAACAAGACACACAAAGGCTTAATAAATTTCCTGACTAAAGAACAGGCGCAAACCTGCTGCGGCGGGGTTAAACTAGTTTTATTGGGCCCAAATGCATTGAATTGGCATGCACTTTGGAGTAAATAAAGTCATATTATTTTATGAAAGGTTTATCAGGTACAAGGCATTTCTATTGTATTATTAAATGTGAATATCAGAAGACCATTTTTTCTAGCAAAGGAATCTCTTTTGATTATTTGTCATCACAAAAACGTCTTAATTCCATCAGGTACGGAAATTATCATGACATGTAACGAAAACGTTTGCACTTGTTTTCAATTCAGAATTTTCCTTTTATGACTACAGTGCACTTGATGCCTGACCAGACCAGGAAGGTAATTTCATGTATAAAGTTAATCTCCATAGAGAATAGAACTATGAGATATTGAAACACAGAAATAAATTAACATTAACTTCTTAACTTAACAGATCTTTCCCTTTACAGCTTAACTGTTGCTTCCTCTACCGGATTTGATTTTACTACTGGGTTTGACATGTTTAACACGGTGGGTCTTATAAGAAGCAGGAGATGCTTACTCTACCGGTTCACGTGATCTCACTAATGTTTTTATTCGGTCCGTGTTGTTCATCTTTGTGTGTGTGTGTGTGTGTGTGTGTGTGTGTGTGTGTCTGTTCATTTTTTCTTTTCTGTGCCGTACTCATGTTGTGTCTCTGTTTTTTTTTTTTGTTGCTTCCGATGTTTTCATTGTCCTTGGATTATTCGTTTTGGGTTGACGGTACTTTTCTAACTTGTTGTTTGATGACGTCGGGGTACAATGAAGTTTGTATATCAATATGGAAGATTTTCTATTAGTATGATGATCTCATATTCTATAGTTAAATATAACTCCGAGAAACAACATAAAAATACTTAAAATATATAAACTATCTAATTTAGTTTCACTTCGGCGTTTCAGTCGGCACCATTTTTCAATTGCTTTATACAGAGAACAATACTGGCATCAGTAGTTTGTATACAGTTTTCTGGGAGTTTTAAAGAGGAGCTTGATGTAGCACAGTAATCTCTACTAATAATTCAATACTAATTATTAACGTGTTATAATCATAACAAATTAGGTAAGGGTAATGGAAAAGGGAAATAACTCTAATAATAAGGACGTACTCCAATAATATTTTCCGAAGGTTAGGGTTAGAGTAAATCGTGGTATATCAGAACAAGAACAAGAACAATCTTCCTGTTACCTGTTATCTAACAACACTACTACTTGTAGGTTATGGTCATGATAAGTGGTACGGTAAGGGCAAGGCCAAAGCCACGATAAAGGCTCACCAATGTCGAGACAAAAAAAAAACAGGATAAAGGCGAGTATTTAGAAAGCAGCTTGGACCGAGGTAGGGTGAGGAAAAAGCTTCACGAAAATCAAAGCTAAAGGGGAGACAGACGTGGCGAGGCCAAGGGTCAATGAAACTAGAGTACATGAGCTCCCCGTCCGCTCCTCGTCTAATGTGAGTCGAGATCTTCATATATACTATTTGCGTCGGAGTTGTACGGATGCCTTACAACAGAGGAAAATGAGAGCTTTTCACAAAAATCTATAGAGAGCATATATCTCTCGCACAGGAATCCACACTACAGGAAGTCAAAACGTTAGTCTTGACAAGAAATGAATGTAAGAAGTGAATGCACATGAGACGTCTCTATAAAAATACTGTTAAGGTAGATAGAGAGTAATATTCATATTCATGAGATTTTGTTGTAAGTCGGCACAATTGAAGACCCAATCCTACCTACCCGGAAATCTGTAATAAAAACTATGGGTCACCATGCTTGCTTTTTCTAGAATTGAGATCAAAGTTTGCTCATTTTTAGCCATTTTTTCACCTAAATTTACATAAAATGCGCGGGGGAAATATGGAAAGGCAATTGTTACCTTAATAGAAATTATTTTTTTATCCATGAGAATTTGATTTATTTTTGTCGAAAGATAGATTTTGATGTAATTTATTGGTAACAATTGAAAAATGTATATGTCACCATGTTCTTAACGGAGATATTTAACAAAGTTTCCGGATTAAACATTATTTAAAAAGGGAGTTAATTTGCGGCAAAGTAAACGAGATATTGTTATAGGTAATTAAATGTTGCAAATATTCTATAAAACATTGTATTGATTGTTTTTATTTGGTAAGGCCTTAATATGATGTAATTTGTTTGGCCTAGTTATGTAACTTGTTTACAATAAACAATGGTCAAGGTTATTACACCTTAGAACATGTGGAATATTCTAGAATTTAAATTCAGATTTTAACATATAGATTTTTCTAGATCTTTCCCTTACATAATCATTTTAGTCATGTGATTATCAGTTGATTAGAATGATCCAGTCGTATCTTGTGGCTAGAATTTTCTAGAAATAATAAATGTATTTATATAGGGAAGCTGAAAAGGGTTAAGACAGTCAGTTTAATGAGTTTATACAGGATTATTAAGTTTATATAGGATTATTACGCACATCTTTCGTATTGGAAATCGACATTCATTGTTGTTATCTGTTATCAAGTATTAAGTGAGGATTATAAGGATTATTCTATTGGACATTGATTGGTGGAATTAAGTGAACTATTCATTTGGATTATTACTTGGACTTAATTATTGTCAGATAAGTCATATTTTGTATTTATTTTGTAAAATAATTTTTTTGTGTGATTAAAAAGTTAATTTGATCCAATTTTGTTTTATCATTGTTGACTTCAATTTACAATAATTTATTGGTAATTTCTACCACATAACAGAAATTGGGGGCTCGTCCAGGAGTTTTCGAAATTGTTTAAGAAAGAAATTATTATATTTTTGTTATAGAATTTTTTTTTTTTAAAAAAGTCTGCAATAAAATTTTTTACAAGATGTCATTTGATCCAGAGCAATTCATTTCCACGTGTCAGGTGGAGAATTTTGAGAAGCTTAAAAAGGATGAATTAATTATCTAAGGAAAACATTTGAAATTAAACGTCAAATCTGGAATGAGAAAATTGGAAATTCAAAATGTGATTGCAAATTATTTGGTTGAAGAAGATTATTTTCATAAATCTGTTTTGGAGACTTTTGGTATTTAAACACCTGATTTGGAAATAAAAAAATTAGAAATTCAAAAAGAATTAGAAATTAGAAAATTAGAAATAGAAAGACAGGAAAGAGAAAGAAAATTAGAAATTGAACAGCAAGAAAAGGAAAGAGAGCTAAATTTTCAATTGGAAATGAAAAAATTGGAATTGGCTGAAAAGAATCAGCACCTTTCTCAGAATTCTCAGACATTTGATGTTGCTAAAAACATCAGATTGGTCCCTCCTTTTCAAGAAAAGGATGTTGACAAATATTTTCTGCATTTTGAGAAAATAGCTCAGAATTTAAAGTGGCAAAAACATAATTGGTGAATGTTATTACAAAGTGTGTTAATTGGTAAGGCCAGGGAAATTTACACTCAGTTGTCAGTAGAACAGGCTTCTGATTATGACACTGTAAAAGAGTTAATTCTTAAAGCCTATGAACTAGTCCCTGAAGCTTACCGCCAAAAATTTAGGAATGCAGAAAAACAAAGTGACCAAACCTATGTAGAGTTTGCTAGAACATGTAGAACAAAAGAGCAACTATTTGATCGTTGGTGTTCATCGAAGAAAATAAATAACAATCATGAGAAATTACCCCAGTTAGTTTTAATTGAAGAATTTAAAAGATGTATTAATACTGACATTAAAACTTTTATTGATGAACAAAAAGCTGAAACTCTAGAAATTGCTGCACGTTTAGCTAATGATTTTTCACTTACACATAAAACACAATTTTTTAATAAACCACAGAAATTTTTCAGAAATCAAAATAATTCCACAAATTTTTCACCCAAACCTTCAAATGATGTAAATAGTAGGCAACGTCCAGTAAATAGCTCGTCCAAGTCCCTCCCAGTCACATAGACCATTCAAGTCGATTTCCTGTAATTATTGTAAGAAGGAAGGCCATTTGATATCTGACTGTTATAGGTTAAAGCAAAGGAAGGAAAGTGAAGTTAAACCCAGTGGTTTTGTTGAGTCGTCACAATGTTTGCCTCATTTTGATACAGATGTGCTTAGTTCTTTTTCAGAGGTGAAGTCTGTTTCTAATCCTGTTAGTAAGGTCGAGGTCAAATCCCCATCTAGTCCCATTATGGAGATTTTGAACCATTTATTAGTGATGGTTTTGTGTCGCTTTCGAGTGATTTTTGTAATTCTACCTCCATTCGAATTCTAAGAGATACTGGAGCCTCTCGGTCTCTTTTGTTGGCGGAGACCCTGCCGTTTGATGATGTTTCTAGTACTGGTAGAAATGTTCTTATTAAAGGGGTAGATTCTAGTGGTTATACTGCTATTCCTCTCCATAATGTTTATTTGTCTTCGGATATTGTTTCTGGACCTGTGACCTTAGGTATCGAGTCATCATTGCCCTTTGAAGATGTTCAATTTCTTTTTGGTAATGATTTAGCTGGGGATAAAGTTCAAAGAAATCCTATTGTGACAGACAAGCCTTCTTTTGATCAGGTTTCTGATTCTACTGAACAGGAGTTTTCTGGGTTGTATCCTGCCTGTGCAGTTACTCGTGCTATGAAAAAGAAATGTGTTGAAGCTCAGAAAGTTGATGAAAATAGCACTGATGGTTTTGATTTGTCAGATACATTTATGAGTCAGTTTAGTGATGTTAGTGTTGAAACAAGCAAGCCCTTGGAGTTTTCTGATAGTTCATTGGTCCAAGGTGATGGTTTTTCTACATCTACATTTAGCAATGAGCAACATTAAGACCCTGAAATTTCATGTCTTTTCAATAGGGCTGTTGATGAAAGTGAGTCTTTGCAGGAACCTGTCACTTATTTTACTAAAAATGGTATTCTTATGCGCAAATGGAGACCTTCTGATGTGTCTGCTGATGCAGAGTGGGCAGTAAAGTATCAAATTGTAGTAACAAAGGTGTATAGAGCTGAGATATTAAGCATGGCCCATGATACTCCCTCGTCAGGACACTTAGGTATTAATAAGACTTACAAAAAAATATTAAATTATTTTTATTGGCCTAATCTTAGAAAAGATGTCTCCAATTACTGCAAGTCTTGTCATACATGTCAATTAGTAGGTAAACCAAACCAAGTTATTCCAAAAGCACCTCTTCAATCAATACCTGCCTTTGAGGAGCCTTTTAGTAGAATATAAATAGATTGTGTAGGTCTTTTACCAAAAACTAAATCTGGTAATCAGTATATGTTAACTATTATGTGTACATCCACAAGGTTCCCTGAAGCTATTCCTTTAAGAAATATAAAGACTAAAACTATAGTTAGGGCTTTAACTAAATTTTTTACTTTGTTCGGGCTAAAAAAATCTATTCAATCAGACCAAGGTCAAACTTTATGTCAGGCATTTTTCAGCAAGTAATGTATGAATTAGGCATGTAACAGTACAGATCATCTGCATATTACCCTGAAAGTCAAGGCGCCTTAGAGCGATTTCATCAAACCTTAAAAAATATGATGCGGACCTTTTGTTTTGACACAGAGAGAGATTGGGATGAAGGAATTTCTTTTCTTTTATTTGCTGTAAGAGAAGCAGTCCAGGAATCATTAGGTTTTAGTCCATTTGAATTATTTTTTGGACATACAGTTAGGGGCCCACTCAAACTTTTAAATGAGAAAATTTTATCTGATGAAAAAGACCACTTAAATCTTTTAGATAATGTTTCAGACTTTCGCACTAAACTTGTTAAAGCTTGTGAACTAGCTTATAAAAACCTTAAATCTAGTCAAGAATCTATGAAAGCTAAGTATGACCAAAATTCTGTAAAACGTAATTTTGACCCTGGTGATAAAGTACTTGTTTTACTTCCTGTTCCTGGAAAGCCACTTGAAGCCAGATATTTTGGTCCATATATTGTTGAAAAGAAAATCAGTGATTTAAATTATATTATTAAAACACCTGACAGACGTAGACATAATAGGTTGTGTCATGTTAATATGATAAAACCTTATATAGATAGAAATAGCACAAATATTGTACATTCTGTAAATATAGTTAGTGTTGACCCTGACAATTCCGAAAAAGATTGATTCGCCATCTATCACACCGAAGCTGGAAAATTTACAGATTCTACAAGATTTGGATTCGAAACTTCAACATTTGCCAACGATTTAAAAGGAACAGTTAAAACAATTACTCAGTGATTTTGAACATTTGTTTCCGGACATTCCGACACGAACTGATAAAATATTTCATGATGTTGATGTTGGTGATTCAGAACCAATAAAACAGCATCCATATCGACTGAATCCGATCAAACAAAAGTACCTGCATGATGAAATTCAGTATTTGTTAAAAAATGACTTTATTGAACCTAGCAAAAGCAATTGGAGCTCGCTTTGTATTCTAGTGCCAAAACCTGATGGAACTTATCGTATGTGTACGGACTATAGAAAACTAAACAGTGTTACAAAAACTGACTCTTTTCCAATTCCGCGCATTGATGACTGTATTGACAAAATTGGAAATGCTAAATACATTACAAAAATTGACTTATTAAAGGGATTTTATCAAGTTCCTCTTACAGAGCGTGCAAAAGAACTTTCTGCTTTTGTTACACCCGATGGACTATTCCAATACAAAGTGATGGCGTTATTTCTGGAATTGACGGTTGTGAAGCATACATTGATGACATTCTTATATATAGTGACACTTGGGAAGAACATCTTCAGATACTTCGAACTTTTTTTGAATGTTTAAGCAGTGCTATGCTAACAGTCAACCTCTCCAAGAGTGAATTTGGATGTGCTTATGTTAATTTTTTAGGACACGTTGTAGGTCAGGGTCAGGTAAAACCTATTGATGCCAAAATAAGTGCTATTTCTAGTTTTCCTAAACCAGAGAATAAGAAACAATTGATGCGCTTTCTGGGAATGGCTGGATATTATAGAAAATTTTGTCAAAACTTTTCTTCAATAAATGAGCCTTTAACGAAACTATTGAGAAAAAAATGTAAAGTTTATTTGGTCTAAAGGTTGTGATGAGTCATTTGAAGAACTAAAAGCCATCCTAGAAAGTGCGCCAGTTTTAGCAACACCTAATTTTGAATGTCAATTTAAGTTAGCAGTAGATGCAAGTGATGTTGCTGCTGGTGGTGTTTTATTACAAGAAGGTAAAGATGGTATAGACCATCCAATTTGTTATTTTTCAAGAAAATTTAATAAACACCAAAGAAATTATTCCACAATTGAAAAAGAATGTTTGTCTCTGATTTTGGCTTTACAACATTTTGAAATTTATGTTACAGCTTCAATTCAGCCTATCATTGTATATACTGATCACAACCCTCTTAAATTTATTCATAAAATGAAAGATAAAAATCAAAGACTTTTGAGGTGGAGTTTGACTTTGCAAGGTTTTAATCTAGACATAAGACATATTAAAGGAAAAGATAATGTCATTGCAGACGCATTGTCAAGAGTTTGATAAATTTCATAACACCTCATTGTTTATTTTAAATGTTTTTCATTGCATTCAAACATTTTCTTTTGGGGGGAGGTGTTATAGGTAATTAAATGTTGTAAATATTCTATAATACATTGTATTGATTGTTTTTATTTTGTAAGGCCTTAATATGATGTAATTTGTTTGGCCTAGTTATGTAACTTGTTTACAATAAACAATGGTCAAGGTTATTACACCTTAGAACATGTGGAATATTCTAGAATTTAAATTCAGATTTTAACATATAGATTTTTCTAGATATTTCCCTTACATAATCATTTTAGTCATGTGATTATCAGTTGATTAGAATGATCCAGTCGTATCTTGTGGCTAGAATTTTCTAGAAATAATTAATGTATTTATATAGGGAAGCTGAAAAGGGTTAAGACAGTCAGTTTAATAAGTTTATACAGGATTATTAAGTTTATATAGGATTATTACGCACATCTTTTGTATTGAAAATCGACATTAATCGTTGTGAATCTGTTATCAACTATTTATTGAGGATTATAAGGATTATTCTATTGGACATTGATTGGTGGAATTAAGTGAACTATTCATTTGGATTATTACTTGGACTTCATTATTGTCAGATAAGTCATATTTTGTATTTATTTTGTAAAATAATTTTTTTGTGTGATTAGAAAGTTAATTTGAGCCAATTTTGTTTTATCATTGTTGACTTCAATTTACAATAATTTATTGGTAATTTCTACCACATAACAATATGACGTATCACATCTGTCATTCAATTATGACGTCACAATGAAAATGCCGTCAAATTACTGTTCCGGCCCAAAAATCAAACGTATATTTTTCTAATGCGAGATTGAATTGCGACAGTGTTTATCTACCTTAAAGCAATCGAAAACGCTTATAATTTGCCCGCTAGTAGGAAAGGTCAGAAATACAACAGATTATTGCATTTTATCTTTGGATGCGTTCATATTTCATTTTCACAAGAATTAAATATTAAAATCGACCATGAACAGAAATATCTTCGGAAAAGAGATCAATTTGTAGAATAATTTGAAAAATAATGTAATTCAGTTGAATTGTTTCATACTTTTTGGTATCTCATAATACAAAGTATTTACAAGCGGTTATGCATTACAAAATATCCAAAAAGTAAAAACTTACTTGTTTCCTGATCGTATTCAGAGTCTTTGTTTTGTGGATTGCTGTTAGTTTTAGTATAGTTTTGACTTGCAGTTTCTGAAATATAAATTCAAAACATTATTATCATTATAAAGCACCTTTTCACCTGCCTTTCTATAAATATACATGCAATAAAGGAATTAGATATTTGAAATTCTGTGATATTCTTTCAATTAAATCAAGATCAGTATTCATTAATAGGTTGCTAAATGTATCACATTAATATATCCGCCAAGACTGAAGATAAAGGAAACGACAGAAACCACCAGATCAACATTTTTCGGACTTACATCTCGAATTAAACGAAAATGGTCATCTCAGTAATAAAATTTACAACAAAAAGGACGATTTTAATTTCAAAAATTATCAATTTCCCTAACATGGACAGTAATATTCCCAATTCTCCTGTTTACGGAGAGTATGATTCACAGCTGATTCGTTAGGCAAGAGCTAGCACAAATTATATAGACATAGTTATCTTCGTGACCGCCTTATTATTCAAGGCTTCAAAAAATAACTAAACTCTGAGATGATCATTTCTTTTAACTGTCTACAACCTTTCAATAGCAATTTCTTTTGAGTTACTATCGGACACTACCGCAATGAAAGGACATAAAACTGGTTTTACCCACCATTTCTTTTGAAAAACCTATGCTAAGTCAGGACCACTGAAGTCGTTTGGCAATACATACTTTTTCTAGATGAATGAACAATCTTTGTTACAAATCATATTTGCCTTGGAAAATGGGGGGCAATAACAAAATTCCGAACAGAGTGGTCAAGAGTAGAAGTCCATGAGACAAAAAGACAAATCAGGTGGAAACCAGAGACTGTGGTTTCCACCTGATTTGCTAAAACAACTGTACTGGGGGATATAGATTTTACATACTATTAAGCACTATACAAAAGCACAATAATTCTTCTTAATGTCACCATGCTGCTGGAATTAAAATTTAAACGTAATATTTAGCTTGATATTACTATATTTGTCAAGTAAAACTAAAGCCACATTGCAAAAAGAAACATCGAAAATAAAAAACAAACATCCTGACGAATGTGACAATATAAAAGAAACACATATTGAAACACCAGCACAAGCAACGATAAAACAAAGAAACAGTATCACTAAATACCAAATCATTATAGGAATATAATAACAAAGGGCGATTCTGCAATTTACTGCATTATTAAGTAGACATACTTTCAATACAGATTAACGCCTTAACTAAGATAAATGTCATGTCATTTTTGTTAAATTACTGTTAAAGAATGCTCTCAACCTTTTTCTAGCATTGTACTACAGTGGATTCCTGTTAGTTGCATACTTTATTTGTCAGGAAAAAATATGCAATTAACAGAAATATTCTATTAAGAGGAGTTTTCAATCTTACTGTAAAAACATGTCAACTAACTTGAAGAGTGTCAAATGATGAGTTAATCATTAAAGAAACATAGAGATTACAGTCTGTTTTTACAAAACAACAGCTGTAGAATACCGAAGGAACAAAGGGGTGAAATTCACAAAAATCGAAGTCCAAAGACAGGGCAAAAACGAGAACACAGAAAACAATGACGTTAGACGCAAAAACAATAACGTTAGACAGATACAAAGCACAGAAACAGAAATTACAAATTCAGAACAAAAGCACTCTTAGTGTGAACTCCAGTGAAACTGAGAATGACATCAGGTGCTCCGGAAGGGTAAGCATGTCCTGCTCTGTTAACAGCACCCGTCACACTGTAAGTGATTCAATCCGGGAAAATGTCAAAGTCGGTTGTCAAATCAGAGAAGACGTGAATCTAGCTGAAAATGTCCACTTTCATTTGGGATACTGACACGTCATATCTTTCAATGATGCTATGGTGACGGCCATAGAATTTCTTGAGGGATGAAATTAATAAAGTTTGAACAAATCCCTGACAAAGCAGCTTTTGGGACAGTGTTTTTGCTCTGTTAAAAAATCACTGTACAAACTACATGCTCGACAGTACCGAATCAACTGTGAAATGTACACTCCATAGGCTGGAGAGTTAAAATTGCTGCTAAGAAAGGGAAAGTTCACAATGGGGAAATTAAAATCATCACGCTTGTCATATAGTTTAGATTTCAAACGTCCATCTTCGTCAATATACAATAAAAGATCTAGGTACGAAGCTGAAGTAGGTGTTTCAGTTGTTTCTTTAATTTCAAGCTCATTTGGATAGATCTGATGTAAATACTCCTTAAATTTAGGAATATTAAGAGAAAGTACATCGTCTATGTAGCGGAAGTTGAAATTAAAGGATTGGGCTAAATGTTTTTGTTTTCTTTGAATAAGCCCTTGTAAAAACTTGGCCTCGTACGAGTAAAGGAAAAGGTCAGCTAAAAGCGGCGCACAATTTGTTCCCATAGGAATCCCTATTGTCTGCTGGAAAACACGACCTCCAAATTCGACAAAAATATTGTCGATCAAAAATTCTAACATTTTGATTACGTCAGTCTCAGTGTACTTCTTATTTGAATCGGTGTGGTTCTTAACAAAATATGTCTTGTCTTTCCCTATAACTAAATAGGTGTATCTGCGTTCTCCATTTTTTGTGCAGAAACATTGATGTATTAAATCTGCAATTACTGTTTTCAGTTTATTGTGTGGCAGGGTTGTATAAAGTGTAGAAAAGTCAAAAGTTTGAATGCTATGGCAATGGGCAAGACTGGTTGAGGATAGCTGCTCAAGGAGATCTTTTGAATTTTTAAGAATCCACATTTGATTCACACCGCTTATTAACTGATTTGACATTTCATAATTAGATATCTCATTTTAATTAGTTTTTTTTCAGAATAATTTTCTAAAAAATATACACATTTAATGTTTAATTTCACAAAACGTATCTTGATTTGAAAATGAAACTATTCGGTATTTTTTAACATTCAATATGCAATTAAAAGGAAAAAATAATATAGAAGCATATAGTAAATGGTTTAGTGCAGCAGAATTGTATGCAATTAAGAGAAATATGCTATTAAGATGTATGCAATTAAATGGTGTTGACTGTATTAAGACCTATACCTTGATTTTGACGAAATATAACGGAAAATAAATGCATATATCTAAAATTTTTACACATAATCTACTACTTCTAACTGCTACTCACTATAGCCTGTTATATTAATACCAACAAAAAGTAATATTTTAACGAAAGTTGTAGTAACTATTGTGACTGAAGTAACTGTAAATTACTGTAAATTTAGTTTCTGCATATGGCCATTTCGGCAACTCTCATCAGTGTAGACAAAATCAAAACATTGGAAATCCATAAACCAAAAAATATAAAAAAGCGATGATCAAAAGGATCTAAATTGAAGACCAAAGTCAACTACGGACAGAGTTTTCAATGGGGGAGATACTCCTTAATATTAAAAAAAAATCCTGATTTAGATATTGGAAGTTTCACAATAAAGTCGCTTTTTGAACCAGCACTGAAGTACTGAAATACTGGATTGTGAAATAATGATAATTAAATGATCTTTAAAAAAGTAGTCACCTACTTTTAGTATCTTGTTCGGCCGTTATAGTTGTTGTGGCATATTCTGTCGTTGATTTCGCTACATTAGAAAACAATTTATTGCTCTGTAAAAATGGCTACTTTAATGAATTCATCTATAACTGAAACATTGTAAAGAAAATTCAAAATCATACAAATCTTTCAAATGAAACATTGTTCTGGTAAAAAAATAAAGAATTATAATTTTGAGGTCTATGGATAAACGGCACCACAACCATTGTAATCCACTTGAAACTTTTACCAGCACTTGTTTCCGTAGTAACAATAAGCAAAACGATATAGAGATGAATTACTGAACTACGGTGCCCTCAAAAACTTTCGCAAAATTAAAAGTGTCTTTCTTATTGAATGAATACATCCGATTACAGGTTTTTTTCTTTTTGTTACGTTTGTGGTGTTAAGGCACCCTTTTTTATTGGATAATCCTATCTGTTGGTCTATGTGGATGGGTTGTTGACTTGCTGGCAAGTTCATATTTTTTATATGCATTTCACAAACTTTATCGATCGAGGAACCAGCAACTTGATGAAGAGTGAAAGAGTATGGAGTAAATGCATTGTAGTTATTTATCTTGAAGTTACATTGAGTTCTTCAACAATATATTTCATTTCATAATACTAACATGTTAAATGTGATGTTTTTCAATTTGTGAAGTCGACTGTTACTACGTAATGCAATCTCTTTCATTAAATTGACTTACTGCAAAAAATTGTCTTGCTCAAACTGATTTTAAGTCTTCAACTGTGTTTTCTAATTTACTGGCGTAAACAGAACAAGCTTTCGTTGTTAAATAAACGGCTTTATGAAGATGCCTGGCCTATGTTTCATTTTGCCAAACAAATGCTTTTTCTCAAGTCTACAAAAGCTAAGCTTACAAGTAGTCTACTATTACTTTATAAATCTTACCTGGGTCTGAACATCCAGTCATATGATTACATCTACAAAGACAGTGTATAATTTAAAAATACATGTAACAATTATCATTCAATTATTTCAATAATTTTGCTTATACTACATTTGAACAGTGTGAACCCATGCTAACATGAAGTGCATTGCAAATGTACAGTTCGGGGCAGACACAACCTCTTAAGCGGAAAGAACAAATTCTTGAAATGGTTGAATAATTTTCACTGCTCTAAGTTAAATCAGTTGTTAAAGCAGTCATAATAAGTTCCAAGTGGAAGCTGTTCTTACAGCTGTTACATGTCTGAAAGTTACAAAAATGGTAAAAAATCTACGTAAATAAGACCATCTTCAAATGTAATACACGACTACAGCTCTAAAATTGATCATGCGTACGCTAGAGCAGTTGCAGACGCGTTATCTTAGAGATGCTCTCATGTGACTATTTAAGGCCTATATACCATATGATATAGGCCTGCAATATATAAAATCATATTATATATAAAAATGTTCCTTTTATCATATGTTATAAGTCAAAGACAGTTTCATGATTGCATGGTTCCATATTATATAGTATCGAATACAGGTAATATGCCCTTTGCTATATGAATATTATATGAAAAATATCTCTACCAAACAGAATTGTAAGGAGTCGAAATCCGAAACGCGAAAAAGAAAATTAAGTTGATAAAACACAGGCAACATCGTTAACTGCCACGGTCCTTACTTTGCACATACATTTCAAAAGAAATGGTGGACTAAACCAACACTATGGTACACAAACATCCCTCTCAAATTGAAGGAAGTTTCATAACTACGAGCATCGATATTATATCGTACAAAGAAAAAGGTCTTTTTTGTTTTATGTAAAAATACAGGAATATAGAATATAGGAAATTTCGTCATGTTATGTGTTTGATAGAATAACAGAAACTTTCATCATTACAGGCATCCATATCGTATCGACTACAGAAAATTTCCCTTTGCCATAGTTTTAGTCAAATTACAGAAAGTGCAATTATTTCAGCATCGATATTATATTAAATACAGAAAAAGTTCCTTTCACTCTATGGTTTTAGTTAAATAACATGATATTTAATTAGGTTGCGGATATTGATATCAAAAAGAACTGAGAAAATGTGCCTTTGTCATTTGTTTTAGTCAAATTGCAACAAGTTTCATTATTTCGGGTATTAATTTTATTTCGGATATATTAAAACTCCCTTTTGTCATATGTTTTAAATATGAAAACGGAAGGAAATGGGGTAAATGTCAAGGAGACAACATCCCACCTCTATGTGTGGTGAATGGCTAAAAAATAAAAAAAGACTCACAGTAAAATTTACACTAGAGAAAAAGTCCAATTTATCAAGACGAGTACCTTTACAAAGAAGTACATAACACTTGAAGACAATACACACGTGTACTGTCCTAACAAATGCTCACAGTTACTTACAGCTAGCTAAAAGACATAATTTCTGTTGACTTTGATATCAAGCCTTCTAATTATATATTACATATGCAACTTCAATTGAAATACTTCTAAATAGATTTTGTATAACAACATCAACAATTATGAAGGAAGAACATGATATTGTGCAATGCCAAATACTACCAATGTGAGAATATGTTTTAATTTAAAGCATTGAGGAGTTGATCAATATCTTTGCCAATAAAAACCAGAAGTGAAGATTTAACAACATTGCTGTATTCATATCCTTTATGAATAAGTCAATTTACAGGTAGTTTCATTGTTTCGGGCATCGATATTATGTCGAATACAGAAGATGTTCCTTTTGCTTTATTTCTTATAAGCTCATCTAACCCAAAGGGTCAGTGTGAGCTATTGCCATCACTTGGTGTCCGTCGTCCGTCGTCCATCCGTCCGTCCGTTAAACTTTTCACATTTTCATCTTCTCCCCTGAAACTACTGAAGCAATTTCAACCAAACTTTACATGAACGATGTATGGAAAGTCCTTTATAAAGATTGCTCATTTCATTGTGATCCAAAAAAAAACATGGCCGCCAGCACGGAACTAAGTTTAACATTGGACCCTATGGGAAAATTCACATTTTCTTCTTCTCCTCTGAAACCACTGAGGCAAATGCAACCAAACTTTACAGGAATGATGAACAAAAGGTCATAAACAAAGATTGCTCATTTCGTTCCAATCTGATAAAAAACATGGCCGCTAACACGGAACATAGTTTAACATTGGCCCTATGGGGAATTTATATTTGCATCTTCTCCTCTGAAACCACTGAAGCAAATTCAACCAAACTTTACAGGAATAGTGTATGGAAGGTCTTTTACAAAGATTGCTCATTTCGTTCTAATCCGATAAAAAACATTGCCGCCAGCGCAGAACTTAGGTTTAACATTAGACCCTATGGGAAAATTTATATTTTCTTCTTCTTCTCTGAAACCGCTGAAGAAAATTCAACAAAACTTTACAGGAATTATGTACTAAAAGTCCTTTACAAAGATTGCTCATTTCGTTCCGATCCGATACAAACATGGCTGACAGCGCGGAACCAAGGTTTAACATTGGACCCTATGGGAAAATTCACATTCTCTTCTTCTCCTCTGAAAACACTGAAGCAAATTCAACCAAATTTTACAGGAATGATGAACTTAATTAACAAAGATTGTTTGTTTCGTTCCAATCTGTTAAAAAACATGGCCGCCAGCATGGAAGATAGCTTAACATTGGCCCTTTATGGGAAATTCACACTTTCATCTTCTCCTATAAAACCACTGAAGCAAATTCAACCAAACTTTACAGGAATAATGTATGGAAGGTCTTTTACAAGGATTGCTAATTTCTTTCCCATCCAATAAAAAACATGGCCGCCAGCGCGGAACTAATGTTTAACATTGAACCCTACGGGGAAATTCACATTCTCTTCTTCTCCTCTGACAATGTTGAAGTAAATTCAACTAAACTTTACAGGAATGATGAAGTGAAGTTCCTCAACAAAGATTGCTCATTTCCTTCCGATCAATAAAAACATAACCCTCAGCACAGAACATAGTTTATTTTGGCCCTATGGGAAATTCACATAAAAACATGACCACCATGCAAAACATCGAAAACCCTGCTGTTCAGCATTTGTCAGATGAGCGATACAGGCTCAGTGTCTTAGCCTCTAGTTCAAATTGCAGGAAAGTTCATCATTACGGTCACCGATATTATATCGAATACAGAAAATTTTCCTTTTGCTATAAATAACAAGGCATTTCATGAGTGCTGGAATCTACCACCGGAAAATGTCCCTTTTGCTTTTTGTTTTTAGTCAAATTAGTTTCATTAGCTTATTACATGATATTAAGAAAATGTCCATTTTGTTATATTTTCATTATATTTGCAGGAAGTTTCATTATTGTAGGCATCATAAGAACGTCCCTTTGGTCACATCATTTAGCCAAATTAAAGTAAGTTTCATTATCTTTGCCATCGATATTATAAGGAATACAGTAAATGTTCTTTTTGTATTTGGTTTAGTCAAACTACAGGAAGCTTAATTCTTATGTGCTTCCATACCATAACAAAGTAAGTGAGGACCGAACCCTTAATCAAAAGAACGAACAATCCATGGACAATGGCAAAATCAGACACACTAAGAAACAGGGACACCACTTGAGTACGGGAAATAAAAGGAAATGAAGACACACATTCAGATGAACAACACAGACCCAATAAAAAACCACGGGTGAGATCAGGTGTACCGGTAGAGTAAGCATCTTCTGCTTCTTATAAGACACCCGCCGTGTTGAACATGTCAACTCGAGTAGTCAAGTTGAATCCGATAGAGGATAAACAAACTTTAGTTGGAGAGGGAGAGATCTGTTGTCATCTGGTAAACAGATATCCCATAGCGATCCACAAGATCGTGAGGTCGACTATAAAACTTCTGTAGTGATGACTTTAAGTTTTTTGTAACGTACCCTTGCTTAAGTAGTTTACTTTATATCCCTCCTGTGCATTTCCACTAGACATGGCTGACATGCAAGAGTTACAAGAAATGCCGCTACGTAAATTAGTAAAGTTCCCCTGATTCTGCCATTTATCTATTGTAAATTGTACGGATGGATACAATGAGTTTAATATTTTGTGGAATATCTATAAGTCATGGGCAGATCTGTTGCAAAATAGAGCAATCGTCAAGGTTTCTTTTCTTTTGCTGATATGCATACATTTTAAATTCGTTTCCAAATTCTTGCCCAACTTTTTCACAGAGTGTTTTTCCAAGTATGCCATTACTAAATTTGCATAACATAGTTTCTATTGCAGTCACTCTGATTTGTTAAAAGATATTGCAATCAAAGTAAAAGTTATTTTCCTCTAGAACAAGCTTTAGTGCCTGTATAATGAATTACGTTTTGAACCGATTATCAATTACTTCCCGATTTTGTTTAACTCTCAGTATTCTACTGCCATTAATCCTTAATCGTGCGGAATGTTAGTATGAAGGCTTGTCACGTCAAATGTGGTTAACATGGCATTTTGAAGAACACTTTTCCTGAATATGATGTAAAATATCCATATTGTTATAAATACATCTCCTTTGTTCCTTCGGTATTCTACTGCCGTTGTTTCCTTAACATAGCAAGGGGTAATGGAACAGAGGGTTTTAAGAATAAGGTCTAAGAAATCACATTACCATTGTGTTCATTATTCAGGACCTTAAACTAATGGTTGGAGTTTTAAATCAGAAAGTCGGAGAATTTCAATGTAAGCATTGCCCTGTTCACTTACAGCCGCTTGGATTGATTTACTTTTATAAACTTAAGGTAGTCCATAGAAGTTACTTTCTTTTAGGTGGATATCACATACGTACGATATTAAGTGATTGTAGAAGAATCTGAATTGTTCGATCAAAATTTGATATTTCGGAATATTTGTTTCTGGCATTTTTTTTTTTCGAAGCTTTGCATAGTAACCTTCATCTTCCAATTGATCCAACGCTTTGTCTTTGTTGTTATTTCTGTCAATTATTACAATGTTACCGCATTTTTCAGCTTCTTTCAGAATAATAGGTACATCATTTTGTAATTCTTGAAGTGAAGCTTTCTCTGTTTGAGGAAAGTTTTGCTTACATGCCCACCGCAACTTTTGCGCCTGTCCCAAGTCAGGAATATGTTGGTGATTGGCTTGTCCGTGTCTTCTTATAAAATTTTAGTTTCTTGATATTAAGGTTATTGGATGTGGTTTGTTTCCTTTGATTTATTCACTTTTTTACATTTGTTGGGGCCATTTAGGGCTTGCTATATAGTGTGAGGTTCCTCGCTGTGTTGAAGACCGTACGGTGACCCCTAGATGTTTTGTTTTGGGTCGTTTTAACCTGGATATTGGATGTTGTCTCCTTGACATTTACCCCATTTCCTTTCTTTTTCATATGTGATGGAATCTATAAAGGAATCTAAACAATCATCCCTGCCACTTTGTGGCTTGAATTCTGATTTATTCCATACTATTTAAACATCATCATCAACATTATTTCCGAAATACCCGCGAAGGCGAAGTATTCTTGGAAAATGTAAATGTTCATATGTATCAATGTAATATTTGAAATATTGATCGGAGTAAATTTAAATCATTTTAATGATAAATCAATTTGTTTTAGAGACAATATCGATGCTTTTGTCATTTCAATTTCTTCATTCTTTAGTAACTTTAGTATCCGGTGGCTTGTTGTTCCGACCTTGACATAAAATACTTCCGTGGACCTCTTTTTTGAGAAATATGTATTATTCGAGAGTTTCCTCGGCCATGGCCTCTACCATCCTTCCCTTTTTGTCATTGCCCTCTTTCTGGTCCTCTTCCACGAACCAGTGTCTATTCATCATTTTCCCTTGAGTTGGATCTTTGATAACTGAGCGATCTGCTCTTTTTTTTGTACGTGCACTTTAAATTTTCATTGTCGGCTGATCTGAATTGATGAAGAAAAGATAACAAGACTTTAAAGACATTTGATATTTCTGCGTTCGCATTTGTTGATCTAATTTCTACATAAGTTTTCTCTTTGTTATGTACATTTTTTCCAGTGTTACATTTAGTTGAACCCTTTTTTCTGTATCTTTTCTGATTTTTCTTCTTATTCTGACGTTTTGGTTTCAATTTTAATATGATTGCATCATCATACGACGCTTCATTCTGAACATATATTGTTCTTTTTTTATTCCATAGAGAAATTTATTTTTCTTCCTCATGTTTTGGAACTTGTGTCCATAATATTCGGAGCTATTCTTCAATTTGTCCATTGTCCTTTTTCATATCTCTATTATCATAGCGGAATCTATTGTTTCTAATTTCTCCTCATATCTAAGCTATCTTGTTTGGAGAAAAGACATTTTTGCATCTAGACGGCATAAAACTAAATTGCTCGAATTTCTGTCTCGGTTTGGCTTTCTCTTTCTTTTTCCCGAACTAAGATTTCTTCGAGTGTGTTGGATTTTTTTACCTCCAAATTTGGTAAACTGATGGAATATCTCTTCATCGAATCATGTTAAAAATATGTTTTTTTTTCTTTCATTAAGCCATGGATTCTAAAATTTGTTAATCAATTCTTTTTGACGGTTTGCTTCTATATTTGTTGTAATATTCTTCTCATTTCTTTCGATTTTTTCAACAGAGCGAAATTACTGTCTCAAAAACTTAACAAGGGTATGTTCAGTCACTGTTGCAATTGTCACTACAGAAGTTTTACGGTCGTCACAACGATTAGACAGACCATTACAATTTTTCTGTTCCACAAAAGAGAACAGATATCTTTGGGTAGATCTCGAGTTTGTTACCGGACTAACCAACACCGACTGTGACAAAACCGGACTTTTCACTGGCAGTGTGACGGGTGCCACGCGTGGAGCAGATCATGCTTACCCTTCCGGAGCACCTGATGATACCTCAGTTTTATAGCGGTTCACACTGCTAGTGCTTTAGTTTTGTGGTGTTCTTGTTCACTTTTGTTTATTTGTTTTGTCTTTGTCATACTGTCTCAATTCGTGTTGCTGTGACTTGCCGTGATTTTGGATTTATGATTTTAGAATTTCCCCTTTCCTCTTTCTTGCTTCGGTATTCGTTTGCCGATGTATTTCAGCAGCGGCAATAGGGACAACAAGTGTGCAAACTCAGTAATGGCATACTTGGAAAAACACTGTATGAAAATGATGGGCAAGAATTTGGGCAGGTCCGTACCTCATCAAAGATGGCTACCAGCAGGGAACTTAGTTATTACATTGGACCCTATGGGCAAGACGTTCAAATATCTTCTTTGCAGAAACTACTTGTCCAATTACAATCAAACTTAGTCACACTGGGCCTTAGATTGTCTCTTCCAAAAATGGTATTCGGCAGGTCCATATTTCATCCAAGATTACCGGCAGAGGGGAACATAGTTTTACCATTGGACCCTATGGAATACATTCAAAGATCTTCTCAGAAACTACTGATCCAATTAAAACTTAGCCACAATAGGCCTTAGATGGTCCCAACTGAAAAAGGTATACGGTGGGTTTGTACCTCATCCAAGATGGCTGCCAGCGGGAAACAAAGCTTTAACATTGGACTCTAAGAATTTTAAGGGGTTTCCCTCTCTAAATTTTTATTTGAATTATTGTCTGAAACGAGTTGTAATGGCGCTCTCAGTTGCCACGGAAACCAGTCCAGAAAACCGAATTTTTAATAAAAAATAATAATCTACTAGATATTTTCTTTATCATTTCAGCAATATGCATAAACACTATAACTAGGGGAACCCCTGTCCTATTTTTTAAGGGGGAATCTGAATGCTTTGATTTCAGCAATATGTAATACCTTGGTTAAAAGGGGAACCCCTGCCTTGATTTATTTTGAATGTTGTTCTGTTATTGATGGTGGAACTTCCGGATGCCAAGAAAACCAAATATGCTAGGTTTTTTAAATGTATTCTTCTAAATTTTATGTTTTGTTTTAGAAATATGTAAATACTAGTTAAGAAGGAGAACCCCTGCCCAAATATTTTTGAAGGGGGTTTGTAGTGTTTTGATTTCAGCAATTTTCATTGCCTAGATTATAAGAGAAACCCTGCCTATATCATACTTGAAAGGTTGTCTGAAAGGATTGAAATGGATAACACATTCAATTACATTTAAAGATCCTTCTGAGACACCTTGTCCAAATAGAACACAATAAAACTTTGATGGTTTCTACCAATAGGGGTACCCGGGAGGATTGGATTCCATTAAAAGAATACGATCTCTGAAACCACTAATCCTTTTGGAACTAAACTTGATCATAAAAGTCCTCTGACATCCCCAGATTTGCTTTTGACATGTCTTCATCCAATTCAAGGTCACCCCAGCAGTGAACATAGTTTAACATTAAACCCTGTTGGAAATGTCTTTTATCTATGTTAGTAATGGTTCAGGGGAGCGATACAATCTCTTCAGAGCCTCTTGTTTTATTTACTTAGTAATATTGTTATTATTATTATTTGAAAACTTCGGAGATGCATAAATTTTCATTTATTCAAATCAACAAATTCGGTAGAATAAAGACACAATCAAGGGAACAAACGTAGACAAAAAAATGATTACCCACCCCATTTTACAGAATCAAAAAGCAATTTTATCCTTTAGTCCCACATAAAGAATAATTGAAAGAAAATATTTTAAGGTAAAGCATGGTTGGCAACTAATTACTTGCTGAATGTTAGAAATTTTCATTTATTCAAATCAGCAAATTCGGTAGAATAAAGACACAATCAAGGGAACAAACGTAGACAAAAAATGATTACCCACCCCATTTTACAGAATCAAAAAGCAATTTTATCCTTTAGTCCCACATAAAGAATTATTGAAAGAAAATATTTTAAGGTAAAGCATGGTTGGCAACTAATTACTTGCTGAATGTTAGAAATGTATACATTAAACAGATGGAGGGCAGGTTTGTCCCTAATTTCCGTTTTTTTTTAATTCTTAAAATTGCTAAATCCTGGACAAATTGTTTGAAAAAATGTTCCCGATAAATGTGACTGAAAACATTGAAAACAAATCTGAGATGTAAAACGGTCGTCAAGTTGGTTACTAATTCCCTATTCCCTATTCTCTAATCGCCATTTACTTATTCTCGATTTCCTATTCTCAATTGGCCATTCACTTATTCCTGTTCCCTATTTACTTATTCCCTATTCGCCATTTACTTATTCCAAATTCCATATTCCGTATTTTCGCCATTTATTTATTCCGTATTCCGTATTCGCCAATTACTTATTCCCTATTCCCTATTTGCCATTTACTTATTCCCTATTCCCTATTCGCTATTTACTTATTCCCTATTCCCTATTCCCTATTCGACATTTACTTATTTCCTATTCCCTATTCGCCATTTCCATTCCCTATTCCCTCTACCCTATTCGTCATTTACTTATCATCCTTAACTACGTAAAGTAATTGATTGTTTTATTGATTGATTAATTGATTGGTGTTTAACACCAACTTTAACAATTTGGCAGGTAGATCATGGTGTGAACTGTTGAAATTATGATAATGTCGGAAATAAAACAGTTGTTTCAAAAATTAAAGTTATGTGTCAATAAATGGAAGTTCTACAAGACCCTCTGCTTGAAGAGAGAGCACTATGTTATACACTGTAAATTTCTATTTGCATTGATATTTGAAAAATACTATAGAAGCAGAGGCTGAAAGCTGGGAAATAACAAACTATTTCCTTGACCGCCTTTAAAAACAAGGCTTAAAAAATTTCGTCTCATATGATCATTAACGGTCCGAACTCTGATTCAAGATTCATTTTTACTCAGTTCTGTAATGGCCATTTCTTTTAACTGTCCCGGACCTTTCAATAGCAATTGCTGTTGAGTTGCTACTGAACACTACAGCAATTGAAGGGGAGGTTTGGCATGCCATTTAACCGGTTTAACCCACCATTTCTTTTGAAATGCCTGTACTAAGTCAGGGCCATTGAGGTCGACAATTTTTCCGGTGGTTTCGTTCTCTATCTATCTTTGAGTTGATGGTATTCCAAACGTTTAGATTTCATCTGCACTGAAGAGACATAAGTTTTCGAAATGCAAATATGCAGAAAGTAAATTCACTGTAACTTCGGTATTTCGTGATTATATCTGATTAATCTGTTGGTCTAATGGACTTCGGTTCTAGTTAACTGTGTTCGGTTATTGTTTTATTATTTCCATGGATTTAACAGGTCGAAATTATTGTTTAACTTTTGATAGCAAAATATTGAAGGGATTGGGCTTTGAATTGGCGGAATCAAAGAGGGATTCCCGGAGCTGACACGATTTTACGGTAAAAAATAAATCAATGCAGATACAAAATGTATATTGGTTGTATCAGGCAAATTGTGACAAAAGTTTTAAAAGCATAGGAATTTAAGAAAAAATTAAGGTAGTAAACCCGCGGTACGCCCAAAATTTTCCACAAATTCAATTTTCTGTAAATTTGCAGTATGAAACAATTATATGCTAGTATACCCCAAGAAAAAAATGAAAAGTTTCACCGTAAGATTTTTGATCTACGGTTCATAGAAACAACCCTGTCTTAGGGGACTTAAATTCTGTTCAGAAATCACCATAAGGCGTATACTACTGTACTGTATATTAATAAGAAACAGCATAAATTACCCTTAAATTGCTAAATTGATTCATAGAAACTTGTAGACCTAAATATCAGATAATAAATATCATAATCATGCATCAAATATGAAAAAGAAAGGAAATGGGGTAAATGTCAAGGAGACAACACCCCATATCCAGGTTAAAACGACCCAAACTTTAAAACTTTTGACGTGCAGTACAAAAGAAATTACATTGTCAAACAACGGCAGTAGAATACCGAAGGAACAAAGGGATGAAATTTACAAAAATCGAAGTCCAAAGGCATGGCCAAAACGAGAACATGGAAAACAACGACGCCAGACACAAAAGAATGACGCTAGACAGACAAAAAGCACAGAAACAGAAATTACAACATTCAAAACAAAGCACTCACAGTGTGAACTCCAGTGAAACTGAGAGTGACATCAGGTGCTCCGGAAGGGTAACCATGTCCTGCTCTGTTAACAGCACCCGTCACACTGTGAGTGGGTCAATCCAGAAAAATGTCAAAGTCGGTAGTCAAATCCGGGAAGACGTGAATCTACCTGAAAATGTCCACTTTCATTTGGGATACTGACCCTTCATATCTTTCGATGATGTTATGGTGACGGCCATAGAATTTCTTGAAAGATGAAATTAACATAGGTTGAACAAATCCCTGACTAAGCAGCTTTTGGGACAGTGTTTTTGCTCTGTTCAAAAAATCACTGTACAAACTACACGCTCGACAGTAACGAATCAACTGTGAAATATACACTCCATAGGCTGGAGAGGTAAGTATATTGCTGCTAAGAAAGGGAAAGTTCACAATTGGGGAAATTAAAATCATCACGCTTATCATACAGCTTAGACTTCAAACGTCCATCTTCGTCAATATACAGTAACAGATCTAGGTACGAAGCTGAAGTAGGTGTTTCAGTTGTTTCTTTAATTTCAAGCTCATTGGGATAGATTTGATGTAAATACTCCTTAAATTTAGGATTATTAAGAGAGAGTACATCGTCTATGTAGCGGAAGCTGAAATTAAAGGACTGGGCTAAATATTTTTGTTTTCTTTGAATAAGCCCTTGTAAAAACTTGGCCTCGTATGAGTAAAGGAAAAGGTCAGGTAAAAGCGGCGCACAGTTAGTTCCCATAGGAATCCCTACGCTGAAAACATAGCTTCATTCAATTTCTACTAAACGAAAATCCTATAATTCAGATTTCATCAAAAATTGAGAAATTAAAGACCCTCAATACATATGACTTAAATCAAAATTTCATAAAAAATTCACCGTACTGTTTTTTCACAATGTTATAAAAACATAAAAAATTAATAAAATTCCTTGATACTTAACGTCAAGTTGAAAGAATTACCTCCCTTACCAAATATCTGACTCAACAATTTTAATATTTTTAAGATTTCATTCAAAATCTAGAAATTTTAATGCAGGCATTATGAAGTGTTTTATCAAACGATTATGTTTTCATGTTAAGCTGGGTATTTTATGTCTATTTGGGAAAAATTTATTATAAATCTTCTGTTTTATTCATATGAATTACAACAAGTATTTTTTATATAAAAAGGAGTTATCTTCTATTACCTTAAGTTCGATTCGAGTCAAACAGTAATAAGTTCTCTAAGCTATAAAGAATCGGTAGCTAAAACTTCATCTATGAATTATTTGTAAATGTGTTTGTTAAGTGGCATGGTCATGAATTTGAGGTATTGAAATAAAGATGAACATGCGTCATTTGAGTTGACCCTTCAAACAACCACATTAACCAACGATTATAACGGCATCTTAACAAAAAAGCAAAACTAGGATTTTCAATCACTGAACATATAATATTGTCAGACTGGAAGATATATTGCATGACGAAATGTTGAGAACGCCTTTTTACAAGTACTATCTTCTCAGAGCCTGAGAAAATGGCCCATTGTTGGGGACCAAGGGAAAAATTTCTTCCGCAGTAAGTAATTACATTGGATAATAAATATTCAGATGTAAAAGGAAGTAATGGATATTTCCGAATTTCTTTTTTTTTAATTAAATAGTATTTTGAATGATTTTATTATCTAAGATGGTACATGTTTTATCATACGTAACATTTGTAATGCAAAAACAGCGCATGTAATATTTTGTCACAGTAACACGTGATCGGTAAATATATAATCAAAATTGTAGCTTTCTTCGTACACTAGACGTCGTTGCCATCTGGAGTGTGTAAACAAAAGACTCATTATACTAGCTTTGTCTCGGGTAAGAAATGAGTTCCTAGATCTGAAATCATTCCATTAGTACTCATGCATACGTCTCCAGGCTTTGCTTGAACCATGTTATTTATTCCTCACCAATTCGATTTTCGCACTTTATATAAAGTAATAGCTAGGGAACAGGCCACTGGTAAAAGTTGCAGAGGTGTGCTTGTGTGCTAATGTAGTGATTTCACATCTAGTAACTCAGCTCTTACACTAGATAACAAAAAACAATGTATTACAACTCACTGGATGGAGAAAACGTGCGAAAATCTAAAAGGCAACGAATAGTACCAGGATACCCGCGGAGCATGGAGACGTATGCATCTTACACTAGATTACACAAAAAACAGCAAATAGCAATTCACTATATGGAGACAAGGTGAGATCATCGAATAGACAACAAATAGGTAACGGTACTAGCAAAGCATGGAGATGTGTTCATGTGTACTAGTGGGGTGATTTACATCTAGTAACTCATTTATTACACTAGATAACCAAAAATAAATAAAATAACAACTCACTAAATGGAAATTACGTGAGATGATCGAATAGACAACGAATAGGTAACAGGGAACTAGCACAGCATGGAGAGGTGTGCATGTGTCCTAATGGAGTGATTTCACATCTAGGAGGCAACACAAGTAAAAGAAGGTTTTATGCGATCGGAACGACGTCTCTTGTACAAATAAATGAAGAAAACTGTTTTTGTTAATATCTTTATCAATCACGTGCTTCTGCGACGTCAACAAATAAATAGATCGTGCGCTGCTGTTTGTGTTAAAAATCTTACGTACATATATGTTAGAAAAAAATGTAGCAATTTTGATAATAAAGTCTTTCCAATATCTCTTCATTTAAATATTATTGAAAAAACTATATATTGAAATACCCACTCTTTCCTTTTCTATCTGGGTATGTATCTTCTTATATTATCACTTTCTTGGATGACACTTTTGCCTTGATACGCAACCTGGGACAATCTTCCTGTTTATTTCTCTTTATTTAGTACATGTAGTTGTTTTGTGATAGTGACTGAACTTTCTTACATTATATTTTAATGGTTTGACTCTGATGCTGCAATTGTTCATCTTTATTTCAATGACAATGGCTCTTACCAAACACATTTATTTAAAACTCGACTATGAAATTTCAGCTACTAATTATTCATAATTCAGAAGACTTATAACTGTAAAACTCGAACTTAAACTTATCGTTAAGGTTTCAAGTTGTTACATGAAATTTTAGTTTTTTTCCAGCTTTCAGCTTTATATTTTACCAATGCAATTATATACCTACAGTGTAAAATACAAACATAGGGTCTTTCAGAAATTTGTTTTATTTATACATAGCTTTACTGTTTTAAACGGCTGTTTAATTTTTTTCCCCAAATTGCAATTATTTCTACAGTTCACGGTTCACGGTATGATCTGCCTGAAATATTGCTAAAGTTGGTGCTTAACATCAATCAATCAATCATTAAATCATGTGCATGTGTGATTCAGTATTTCGTTTTTTATTACCACTAGGTCGACGTTCGTACGTCCGTATGTGTGTAGTGCTCCCGGATAGCTCTGGAACTATAAGAGGTAAAAATTTGAAACTTGGCATCATACTAGAGTATGATCTGCACTAGCGCTCTAGGGTCGGAGTTTCTGTTAAATGCCCTAGGGGCAAATTATGGGCGAAAACAAATTTTCGGTATATCCAATAATTGAAGAAATCTCCAAGGCTATATGGGCTAGAAAGTTGAAAATCGGGAATATACTCCTATATTATGTGGCAAGTTTACAAAGGGCGTCGGAATTTTTGTATGACCTTTCAGGGCATGGCCCCTAGGGGTCAAAAAAACGAAAAAAACGATTCAGCTGTTACTCATCTTACACCTTAAGTTGCCGAAACCTGCTTTTAAGGGTATAAGTAACACTATAAAAGTTGTCTGTGCCGAAGGTTTCGGAATTTTGAAATTTGCCCTCAGGGCGGAATAATTAGCAAAATTATATTTCGAGTTATCCAGTAATATGCGAAATCTTCTTAAGTATTTATGTTTGGAAGCTGATTTACATTATGTTTATCTAATTTGCCAATGATAGCGGACATTTGGTATGACCCCGGCTTAAGGGACCAAAAACTTAAAACAATAAGTATTCAGCATATGATTGGAACTTTATGTATAATTTTCATTTTGTGATTTACATTTTCATGGGGAATTATTTGAATTGCTTTTCGAATCCAAGATAAGAATTTATAATTTTGGCATCGGTGATCATTTCCAATAGTCAGATTGCAAAAAACCTTGATTATTTTTTGGTAAATTTCCTGAAAGTCTTAAAGACCTGTTATTTTTTGGAATTCTACATAGCAACCATATCTTTTTCAATTCCTAACAGTAATGATGATCATTTTCAATAGTCAGATTGCAAAAAACTTTGATTCTTTTTTTGCAAATTTTCTGAGAGTCTTAAAGACCTGTTATTTTTTTAAATTCTACCTAGCAACCATATTTTTTTCAATTGTTACAGTAATAATGATCATTTTCATTAGTCAAATTGCAAAAAAAACTTTGATTCTTATTTTGGTAAATTTCCTGAAAGTCTTAAAGACCTGTTATTTTTTGGAATTCTTCCCAAGCAACAGTATCTTTTTCAATTCCTAACAGTGATGATGATCATTTTGAAAAGTCAAATTGCAAAAATACTTTGATTCTAATTTTGGTAAATTTCCTGAAACTCTCAAAGACCTGTTATTTTTTGAATTCTACCTAGCAACCATACCTTTTTCAATTCCTTACAATAAGAATCATTGTTTTAAATAGAAAGACTGCAAAAATCTTTGATTCTTATTTTGGTAAATTTCCTGAAAGTCTTAAAGACCTGTTATTTTTGGAACTCTACCTAGCAACCATATCTTTTTCAAATCCTAACAGTAATGGTGATCATTTTCAATGGTAAGATTGCAAAAAACTTTAATTTTTTATAATTTTTTTATTGATGATTCCAAAATATACATTTTCAAAACCAAACTTTAGTGTTGGTCCAAAAAAGGTGAGCGGGGAGATTTCAATCTATAAATGACCTTTCTTCATTTCCATTAATCACAGACCTATAATTTCAGTATTATTTTATGGTAAATGCATTGTATGAATTTGCTTAATGAGAAAATTGAATTGCAAATGAAAATGTGTTTAATTCTATCGTCCCATGTCCCCCACCCAACATACACACGTACCTGTTGCAAAGTGTAGAAAAGATTTATTATACATTTTAAAATGGTGTGATTTTGCTTATAGTTTACATTTTTTTTTAGTCAATATAAAACGTACAATTTGAAATTCTGATGAATTTCCTTAATACTAGTAAACAAAATTAAAAGACGCAAAAACAAAAAACCAAGAAAATTTTGTGACAATACCACAACTTTCAAGTTATTCGTGGACAGAAATCAATAATCAAAAGCGTATTTGTGTGATCAGTATGTGTTTAGAGGTATGAATAAATTCAGTTGGCAGACGACAGATTACATTTTAAACCACTGTTTACAACTTTGGATTAATAAATTCCGCACTGAACAACCTAATTTCGTGATATAACCATCTGTACAGCAATGTTGGTATTTAGCAATTTATAAAAAAATAACTAATTACCGAAGTTATTGTGAATTTAATTTCTGCATATGCGCATTTCGACAACTTATGTCTCTTCAGTGCAGATAAAATCTAAAAGTTTGGAAGACCATAAACTCAAAAATGTTTGAAAACTGATAGAGACAAATAACCAATATGATCTAAATGTAAAGCCAAAATCAGCTAAGGACAGAGCTTTGCATGAGGGAGATACTCCTTAGTTTTCAATATAATTTACAAAATTTTAGATATTGTAAGGTTTCAAAAATAATCGGCTTTCGGGTCAGCACCGAAGTACTGACTACTGGGCTGGTGAATACCCTCGGGGACTAACTTGCAGATTACCTAAAATTTTCAAAAATGGCCCTTACTGTCCCCACTCTTTTAGAAAAAAATTAGATATTGAAAGGTTTCAAAAACAATCCGCTTTCGGGTCAGCACCGAAGTACTGATCTAATGAATTGCTTTATGTTTTGATATACCTTTCCTTTGTACATTTACATATATTTGTACACTTCTTTCCATACCGCGGCCAGTTACAATGACTACTGCAGTTAAATCCAAAGTAACCATTTGGACATGCTGTAAATACAAAAAGAGGTTTAATAGATTTCGCCGCTGCTAGTGCCGGTCCAAGTCCAGCTGTCCTGAGTTCGTTGTTTGTCTTGTTTATTAGTTCCTTGCCAGATTGTGGCATGTGACTGTAATTTTCAGCCATTTTAGATGTTTCCTGTTATCCCATCTTTTACATATGTCTCCTGAGATAAACTCTTATTTAATCAAATAACTAAATACCGAGGTTTGCTGTGAATTTCATTTCTGCATATGCGCATTTCGACAACTTATGTCTCTTCAGTGCAGATAAAATCTAAACGTTTAGAAGACCATAAACTCAAAGATGATTAAAAACTGATAGAAAACAAATAACCAACATGATCTAAATGTGAGCCCAAAATCAGCTAAGGACAGAGCTGTGCATGAGGGAGATACTGCTTAGTTTTCATCAACAATTACAAAAATTTAGATATTTTAAGGTTCCAAATAGAATCGGATTTCGGGTCAGCACCGAAGTACTGACTACTGGGCTGGTGAATACCCTCGGGGACTAACAGTCCACCAGCAGTGGCATCGACCCAGTGGAAACAAATAACTATATACCGAAGTTTACTGTGAATTTCGATGTCACTCCCGGTTTTCACGGGAGTTCACACTATGAGTGCCTTAGTTTTTAATGTCGTCTTTTTATTTCCGTGCTTGTAGCTGTCTCGCGTCCTTGTTTTGTCTTTGTTTTTCTCTGTTGCCGTTTTTGCCATGTCTTCGGATTTCGATTTTTGTAGTCTTCGCTTACCTTGTTCCTTTGGTATTCTACTGCCGCTGTTTCATACCACTGGGCCGATATCTCTGCTGGTGGACGGTTCCTCCCCGAGTATATCATCCGCTCAGTAGCTTCAGTTTACTTTAGCCATGAGAATAAAGAATCAAAAGGAACGCATACCGGCTGGGACGTCTCCCGGGTTAAAAAGGTCCCTAACCGATGAAGCTATGGACACGGGTTCATCGGGACAATTAGGTGTCCCAAGTCGTACATTATCAACTTCGACTGATTCTCAGGAGCAATTCTCAGATCACTCGTTTTCTTCTAATAACTCATTTGATTCTACTCCAAACATCAAACCTTGTTCTGTTATATTAAATGATATTTTAAATTTTTCTGATCAGCAATCGCAAGGCACAATTTCATCATGCTGCGTAAAAAATTGCAAAACATGTAACATTCTTATTACTGACTCAAATTTTACAAGCAACCTTACCAACAAGTCATATTCAAATTGAACTTATGACGATCTGAATTGCTCCTCGAGAAATCTTATTTATGGTTTAGAGTGCTCTCTTTGTGGATTGATTTATGTAGGGGAAACAAAAGACAGGTTGAACAAACGTATGTGCGGACATAGATACGAAGTCAAGGACAAAAAGACCCGACATGTTCACGCACATTTCAACCAACCTGACCATTCAATTGTCAACATGAAGGTCAGGATTATTGAAAAAATATACCATAAGACAAATAACCCTACGCTAAGTACACCTTACCGTCTACAAAGAGGGGAATACTGGATTAAAGAGTTGGGTACGGCAATACCCTATGGTTGTAATGATAACATCAAAAGTGTAGGAAATCTATCAAGTCCTGGATATAGTTCGGTGAATGTGATGAATATATTGAATGGAAGCCAACGCAGACTGCGTAGCCATGGACACAGGCATTACACTGCCCCGCGTCTGCACGACATTTCAATAAATGGTCTTCTTCCATTTATGACTATTCCACTAGGTATTCATCATATTCGTACCAAATTGTATTCTTTGCCCCTTTCAAAGCTCCATTCTTTCTATAAAACATGTTTATCATCAACAGTGACTGATTGGCATTCTTTAGAATATAAATTAACAGCAATTGTTTGGATATAGCAAACCATAGACTATTCAAACCTGTCCACGAATCAGCCAACGAACCCGATAACCGAACATTTCTCAAAATTCAATTCGCCAATAAAGGCTTGGACGCCATAAATCTCGCCAACATTCTACATAGCAAAACAGTCACATCAAACATTCCACCTTACTTCAAAGATCAATCTGTTCCACTAATTTCGTATTCCTACACTAAACCCATTGCAACTTCCATTTTCAATTACAAACGGTTATTGCGTGATTTCAAAATTGACGACTTCAAAGCCAAACCACCTGATTGTTCTTGCTCCACTTCCCCATTCAATTACAGTCCGGCTGAACACGTGATAACCGGTGACCTAAATATTATAGACAATATCAAACTACGTGACGTTTTTTCAAGAGGTCCCAAATTCCGTGAACCCCAGCATATAAACTGGAGGTACAACTTCAAACTTTTGATGGATGCAATTGAGGACTATGCGAGGAAGTGGGCAAAGAAAGAGAAAGAAGATGTCGAGACGCTGTCCGACTGGATCAGGTCCATTAAGTCGTTAATTGTGAATCGTATCCGGCGTTTGAAAACATCAATGAAATTCAGAAATCCTAGTATATTTGAAGATCCCTTCGTTAGAAAAACGTTGGACAACCTCCACGAAAATTACGTCATTGTCCCTGCAGACAAAGCTTCTAACAACATACTGTTCGTGTGTAAGAAGCACTATGTTGACTGTTTGGTTAAGGAGATGGGCATTGATAGTTCATCAGGAAACCCAACTGTTACTCCCACTACACTATCAAGGGAGGAGATTATTGAAAATCACAACTCAGTTTTAACATCCTTTAACATCAAAGCAGGTGATGAAAACAATCAGCTCCCCTACATCTACTGGGTCCCTAAACTTCAGAAGAACCCATGCAAACAGAGATTCATTGCGGGGTCTTCCAGATGCACCACCAAGCCACTTTCTAAGCTCCTTACTACTTTATTGACCGCAGTCAGAAATGGCATGAAAAGTTAATGTGATAATGTTTACTCCACGAGCGGCGTCAATCAGATGTGGATTCTAAAAAATTCTAAAGATCTTCTTGAACAGCTATCCTCTAGCAGTCTTTCCCATTGCCACAGCATACAAACTTTTGATTTTTCTACTCTTTATACTACCCTGCCACACAATAAATTGAAAACAATAATTTCTGATTTGATACATCAATGTTTCTGCACTAAAAACGGAGAACGCAGATACACTTATTTAGTAGTAGGGAAAGACAAAACATATTTTGTAAAGAACCACACTGAGTCAAACAAGAAGTACATGGAGAATGACGTAATCAAGATGTTGGAATTTTTAATAGATAATATTTTTGTCGAATTTGGAGGTCGCGTTTTTCAACAGACAATCGGGATTCCCATGGGAACTAACTGCGCGCCGCTTTTAGCAAAAACAGGAAAACAGAAAACACCTACAATGGCCAGGAACTACAATCACATGCCACAATTTACAAGCAAACTGCACCAGAAAAACAATAAGGAAAACAAGAGACAAACATAAATAACGATAGGAACTCGGGATAGCCGCACTTGGTACCGGCACCAGCAAAAGCCAGTGGTAGGGTTAAACCGGTTTATGGGTACCCAAACCTCCCCTTTCTCTATCCCGTTTCCCTATAGTATCATAAACATGCGAATAAAACCCAATACAGGTAGACTACTAACTCAATGACCACTATCTTGGAACAGAAAAAGCATAAGACAAAACGTAATTTTGAAAGAAGGGTCAGAGAGTGCTCGCCGCTAAACTGCCGGCTAGCTCAAGGAATCTAGTCTGCTGGTAACACACTGTCGCACTACGGAAGAAAAATCAAAGTCAAAACTTCCCGAAGGGTTTGGTAAAGAGTCTTCATGTATTTTAGCAGACATCGGCAGTATCAGTGAGAGGCCAGTATATATGTAAAGTCTTCAGGTCACTGGAATCCAAAGCCAATTTAACGGATTTG
>MJUU01041259.1:97352-114529 GCA_002080025.1 Modiolus philippinarum
ATATATATATATATATATATATATATATATATAGTGATTCCACAAAGTCGCTGTATGCAGTTCAACAATCTATTAATTCACATGTCAATATACACATATACACAAAGTAACAATAAAGAAAGAATCCTCACTCGGGCTATCACAATAATCCAACCATGTACTCTCACTCACTGTTGGCACCCCTCTCACTCTCACTGCTTGTCCTTTTATACTCATAAAAAAAGGGCAACTTGCCCAGAAGGAACATAGGGCAAATGCTCATGAGGGCTACAAGACATACGTCCATAAGGACACCAGGGCTTGTGGCTCCAATACCGGGCTTGCGGGCACCAGATATACTAGGCACATAAGCACCGACTTGAGGGCTATTAAGCACCAGGTTAACGCATACAATAAAATATCATTACACAACCCCCTCCATTCTACAACTGAACTTCCACTGTTCGGAAACATTAAAAAAAAACAAAAAAAGAGGAAAAAACATTAAAACATAAAAACATAAAAATACATGCACACACAAAAATGCACATTTACTAATCTCAATCTCAATGTCAAAAACAAAACTATGTTTTTTTCACTTAAACAGGATCAATCATAGGAAAATGTCAATTGAACTTTGACAACTTTTAAAAAATATGATTAACTGAGTCGACATTCTCAATAAAATAAAAATCATTTAACAAATATATACACTAAGAAATTATAAAATTTAAATGCAACATGACATATATACTGTGAAACTTAAAATTTCTTAAATTAACTGAAAATTGAAATTCTGAAAAATATCTAGTTATACAATAGAATTAAAATCCTCCTTTCTCATTCAAAGGGAAAATTATGGCAAAAATAAAATGATGAATGCTTACACATATGAACTAAAGAATTGTTGTACAGTTTTTATTTTGTTTAAGATTTTTCTCTTTATTTTTATGTCAAAATCCATTAATGTCCAAATTTATAGCTCGATCATATTTGCCTCAGGCAGTGTCATCTTACGGTTCTCATTATTAGCATGCTCCTCGATTTCTGTCTTCATATGGTAAAACAAATCTATGCTCCTTGGGTCACTTATTCCTGAGAACTCCAACCTGTGTTCTCTTCTCTTTTGTTTAATTCCCTTACACCCTGTTGTTACTTTTGTTAAAGACAAAATTAAAATTTCTACTGATTCATTTACAATTGTCTCTTCCTCCTCATCCAAAATATATATTTCGTCTTGTTCCTCAGGCTCTTTAGGATCAGGATGTTCCTCATTGTTGGATGAAATCCTGGAATCTGTTGAAATATTGTCATTTAAATCCATATTAATTTCCTCATAATAAGCACTGAAATCTTCCGGTAAACTTATATTTTCATACTTGTCATTTGTCACTTTGCATATTGTTGTCACTGTCAAGAAATGTAGAGTTCATATTTAAAGTTGGCTCCGGTGTCGACATATTTGATTTACTACACATGTTTTCATTTTTACAAGCATTTCCTTTACTTAAATCTAAAACATCATCCAACTGTAAGTCTGTAAAGTCCGCTTGAAAATATTCCTCTTGATTGTGGTGTACATCCAAGATGATTTAAGTAGAATTTTCTCTACGACTACATTATCATCCTCAATACATGTAGGGTCCTGCGCAACATTCTCATTAACTGCTCTTATGTAATGTTAGGTTTCTTCCTTTTTAAGGGACTTGCTAGCCTAAGATCTTATGTTTCTTGACTCATACTCACGGGTCTTTGTTTTCCGTGATAGAGAATTATTGTTCATGGCTATCGGGTTTTCCGGAGTGTATTCTTACTAATTAATTGTGTATCCAAATTTTTTTAAATTCGTACATTCTTGACCATTACAGAAATTACACTGACTTGTGAGATCTTCTGTATTATTGTTGGTATGCAAACTTTTATTGACTTTAGCCCGGGCTTCGGTCAAACTATCTGGAACAAATTCATTTAAATTTGAAAATTCTGCAGTTATTAAAGTCTGCTTTTCATTTATAAACCATTTGATTCCCTTTCTACCTTTACCTTTTTTTCCTCGTGTGTGGTCACAGAAGGTGAATTCTTAGCATGTTTTATCCTGTTAATTACATCACTAATTTGTCCGTAACTACCCAAGGGCCTGCCCATTGCCTGTAGTTTTTTTACTATTTCCCTGGCATATTTTTCTTTTGGTTTCTCCATACGAGATCGCCTTTGTTGTATATCTTTTCTTTTACCTTTTCGTCGAAATAAAACTTTGCCTTTTAGATGCCATTTTGAGGTTCTCTCGAGTAAATTATTGGGCCTTCACGTAAGTTCCTCTCTATTTTGTTTGCATACTCAAAAACATTTTTATATTCCTAGCTCTCTTCGATAGTCTCTGTGATAATATCAAGCGGAATCCGGATTTTATTCCCATAAACAAGTCGATGTGGTGTGAAATTCGTACTTTCCTGTGGGGCAGAATTATATGCCATTACCATATAATCCAAATGTTTGACAAAATATCCTTGATTGTTCTGTTCATCCGTTCTACTCTTTTTTTGGGGCAGATTTTTTCGTTCTTTGCAAATCTCGCACATATCTACATATTCCTTTACTGTGATTTTTTGAACAGAGCAAAAACACTGTCCCAAAAGCTGCTTTGTCAGGGATTTGTTCAACCTTTATTAATTTCATCCCTCAAGAAATTCTATGGCCGTCACCATAGCATCATTGAAAGATATGACGTGTCAGTATCCCAAATGAAAGTGGACATTTTCAGCTACATTCAGGTCTTCCCGGATTTGACTACCGACTTTGACATTTTCCCGGATTGAATCACTCACAGTGTGCCGGGTGCTGTTAACAGAGCAGGACATGCTTACCCTTCCGGACCACCTGATGTCGCTGTCGGTTTTTATGGGAGTTCACACTGTGGGTGCTTTAGTTCTTTGTGTTGTCTTGTTTTATTTTAGTTTTGTCTTCGTTAGTTACGTTTGTGGTACCGGTTTGTCCTTGTCCATGTTTGAATACTCGATAATTACAAGAGCTTTTTTAAAAATTTAACATGGTACTGTTTGAGGGTTAGAGAAGTTACACGTACCATGATTTTTAATTGGTTTTGTCTCAGGGTTAGCAAAAGACATTAACCAATCAGCTACCTAACAGATCTTTCAAAAACATATATGCCTCACTCACCTTGTGACGGGTGCTGTTAACAGAGCAGGACATGCTTACCCTTCCTGAGCACCTGATGTCACTCTCAGTTTCACTGGAGTTCACACTGTGAGTGCTTTTGTTCTGAATGTCGTGGTTTCTGTTCCTGTGCTTTGTGTCTGTCTGACGTTATTGTTTTTGCGTCTAACGTCATTGTTTACTGTGTTCTCGTTTTTGCCCTGTCTTTGGACTTCGATTTTTGTGAATTTCGCCCCTTTGTTCCTTCGGTATTCTACTGCCGTTGTTTCTGTCATTCCGTCGGATCGTGAGTGGAAAAGAGTGGTCCTAGTTTTTGTGATTTCCAATAGTTTACAGACTTCCTGAAACAAAACACTTTCGTATTGTCGTCCCTGGTCTGAATGTAAGTAAACCGGACATCAGTATCTCTTGATCCATCCTTTAAAAATTGTTTCCGCCACCGTCTCAGCTGAAATATCAGGTAATGGATATGCTTCAGTCAACTTGGTGAAGTAATCATTCCCAACTAAGATATAATTGTGTTTGCTGTCCGAAAGTGGGAATGGCCCAGTAATATCTGTAGCTTTCCGTTGAAATGGAGATCCTACCATATACATTTTAATGAGATACCTCTTTTTGTGGGGCGGATGTTTTCGTTCTTCGCAAATCTCGCACATAATTACATATTCCTTTACTGTTTTCTTTGTTCCCAACCAATGAAATGGACATCTGCTTGTCTTTTCCTGAGTTTTCTTCTAACCAAGGTGTCCGGATGTCTTGATGTCATGAAGGTTCCACAAAATACCGTTGACAAGAGTCATTGGTGTACAAATTTTCCAAACAGATTTTTCTGGAGTTTCCGACCAATAAATACACAACACATTATTTTTAATTTGAAGTCATTCCCATTTTGACAACCAAAATTTATACTCTTGGCTTTTATCACTAGTACATTCCGCATTTGTCTTTCCCGCGTTTGGTTGTGTTTTAACTCTGTGATTTTGCTCAAAGTCTCATCTTTGTTCTGTTATTTTCTGATATACTCTAAATTTAATGCAATATAGGTCTGCTGTTGTGTTTTGCTGGTAAAGGCTTATAAGGTTTCCTCCCCTTTTCTTTTTTGGAATTTCTCCTGAAATGCTCGTATCGAAGTTCGCCTCCATTTACATGGGGCATCCGAGCTTTGGTCATCATTTTTTGTCGTATTCACTATCAACCACATTATTTTTTTCTGGGTCGTCTGTCTGTATACCTTCTTTCATGTTTTCGATTTCAGTTTCTATTGGGCCTTCGTATTTGTAATTTCCTGGCATCTTACAATGTTTACATACTTTTTCAAAGGTAGAAGATAATCTTGACATAGCGTCTACCATACCGTGACGATTCCCTGGGGCATGAACTATTTTCATGTGAATTGTCATGTGAAATTGACTCAGTTATTGAATCCGTCGATGAATTTGTCCATCTGGTTCCCTATATTTTTTCACTCACATAAGTGATCCATGGTCCATTCTCAAAATGGATTTTCTGCCCAGGAGATGTTGTTTCAAATATTTTGTGAAATACACAACTGTTAACATTTTTAACCGTGTGACGCAATAGTTCCGCTCTGGTTTGTCTACTTCCATATGCAATTAATCTTTCTTTACCATCTTGAATTTGGAAGAAAACGGCCCTAATTGCGAATGCAACGGCATTGGTGACAAAGATTAATTCCGATCCATCTAACTGTGGATAAGCCAAATTTGGTGCTGTTGTCAATCTGCATTTCAGTTCTTCAAACGAATCATCACATTCGGTAGTCCACTTCCAGTTGTGATCTTTTTTTTGTTAAGTCAAACAAATGTTTTGCAATTTTTGAATAATGCTTTACAAACTTCCTGTGATAGGTGGAATCCGTGTACTTCTTTCACTGATTTTTGTGTTGGAATATTTTGTACTGCTACTATTTTAGAGGGAACTGTCTTAATTTCTTCTTTTGAAACAATATGTCCGAGCAATTTTATCTCTTTCTTAAAAAAATCACACTTCTTGAGTTTTAGTTTCAATCCAGCATCGAAGAGTTTGTTACAGACTTCTTCAAGATTTTCCATGTGTTTATAAAAAGTTTTGTCGAAAACTACAAAATAGTCTATATATAACACAGCGATATGCCATTGTAAACCACGAAATGCTTTTTCTATCACTCACTCGAATGTACCTGCAGCGTTACACAAACCAAAGGGTATGGTATAAACTTCCTCTAGGTGTTGCGAATGTTGTGTTTTCTTTGACACTTTCTTCAAAAGGGACCTGATGGATGGCCATATCTAAACCCATTCCGCTCCACTCAGTGAATTAATTCTCGTCAATGGATATGCGTCTTTTATTGTTTTTTGTTTAACTTTCTGTAATCAATACACTTTTTTCTAACTTTTATCCTTTTTCTGCACTAACACAATGTTCGAACCCCATGGACTAGGGGAGTTTTCAATTAGATTTTGAGATTGCAACATTTTAATTTCATCCTCCAATACTTGCCTTTTGTACAAAGGAATTCTCCTTGGTGGTTCTCTTACAGACGTATTTAGTTTTATGGCATGAGTTCCCAAATATGTACCTCCAACCTCTCCGGGTTTTGCGAAACACTTTTGGTTCTTACAGAAGAAGGACTTCAATTGTTCTTGCTGAGTTCTTGTTTTTCCAACACACCCCCGTTCAAGAGTCCCTCAAGGTGGCCTGGAAGTGTATCTGTCGATGTACTATCCTCTGTTATCCTGCAAACGGGCTAACCAGTTCCAAAATTCAATGATAGGTCCTACTCGCTCTATCGTTGTAAACAAAGTCAAATGTGTGTTCTATTATATCTTAACATATGTTGTGCACGGATTATACACTCGGGCGAATATAATATCAAGATTAGCGCCTATTATTGTTCTAGCTGAAACTAGATCGCGTCTCTCCATGAACGATCTTTCCAGAGTTGAAACTCCAACACAGTCATCAGTTTTGTCACTTCTTGTCCGATTTTCTAAACCTGACTTTATAATAGCTTCGTGCCCTGCCGGTACTACTAACGTTTCAAGAGCTATAACTCTTGATGACTGCATATTTTCACTTTTGTCCTAAAAGGGAAATCGTTTACACTTGATTGTAAAACTTAATTTATCAGGATCCCATGTACAACGATTCCGAGTAAAAAAAATTTCTCCAAGTAAATTATAATTTACTATTCCAACAATAATTCTATGCTTAAACACAATATTATCAAATGATACACACATATTTACACTTTACATTTCTCACATCCGCAGTCGTATAACGAGCATTCAAGGAATTTTATTTGTTGTTGTTTTTTTTTTCATTTCATATTAAACTTCCTCCAAAATGAACGTTCGTTTTGCCCCTGTATCAATTTTCCAATCAAGTGGGACTTTTCTACGTGTCCATTAATCACCACATTAGCAGAACTTGGAACGCTCACATACATTCCATGTTAAACTTTATGTTGAATCGTTTTATGATATTTATGATCTTGCAAAAATAAATTTTCACTTTTGTGTTCCAAATTAATATAAGGAACAATCTCTAGATTATACATCCCTTTGATCAGAAAATTTCTGATTCTTTTGGATACACCTTTGTATTTCCGTTTAAAAGGCCACTGTTTCTTTACCGATACCTGGTCCTTGCTATCGGTCAGTTTTAGTTTAATGGATTCACCCAAGACTTATTCTGTGCTCTTTTATCCATACTATCTCTTGCTCTTAATAGTGGGCGATTATCTCTATTCCTTCCACGTCGTATGTTTCGTGGATAATACCCATTTTCAAGCTGGTTGAATACTCTTTTTTGAATTCCATCGCTTGTGGTATCTCACGCAAAGCATCGGCTGATCTAACAGTATCATCTTTATACCAAATACAAGTCTAATAGGTTGCTTAACATCTTTAACTAACTCGTTTTCACTAAGTCTTAAAACATTCTTCCTGCATAGCCTTTGATACGGCCTCGTGTAGAGTCTTTGGTTTAGTCTGTTTGACGAAAAAACCAAATTCTTCATTTTGCCCACATTTATCTAAAAATGATTTCTTAAAAATTTCTGGGCTATTCGGATTGGCACGTCTATAAAGATTCTCTATAGCTTGACCAAAATCGAAGAGCAATTCATTTGGTTGTCTCCGTCATAATTTGGCATCAGCAATGTATTTTTCTTTCATGGCTTAGTGTCCAAATATTTCATCCATTTTGTCTATTAGGAGCTGGTAGTCACGTTGAATAACCAACAGTAACCCACAGGCGTCCTATAAGAGTGGTAAGTAAGACTCGCCTCGCTCTTTCAGGTTTCCACATATATAGTTCCTTGATATTTTCGAAATATTGTAGGAAATAAAAGTGACAACAAAAGTCCGAAACGATCAAAGGAAGAGACCAGTAAGGAAAATCCGTATAACATTCGACTAAATCAGGGAAACACAACCCAACACAGAACATTTTTGGCAAGCCGTCGGAATTGTAGGAATTCAGATCAAACGTCTTAGCCCGATCCCGAAAATGTGCGCCTTACATGATATTCTTTGATACGAACCCTGAATCATCTGCTCCTTTATCGAATCCGGTTTTCCACGTAGATTGTCCGAGTTGCCCAAATGTTTGCTCAATTTGCCTTTTTGGTACTTGGTTTTTGGCATTGATCTTGGGCCTGTGGGACCGTTCATGGGAATACTGGGTAACTGATAACTTTGGTCGTGAATGGACCTCATTTCACTAGGACTTGAAACAGGTTTCTTCAATGATTACTATCGGGGTTCTTTTCACGTTTATTCAAACGACAATGAATACGCCTTACACGGGCAGTATTATTTTCCTTACGGGAACTCATAAAAAAAATGGATTAAAATTTTCAATCTTATGTTCAGTACTATGAAAACAATTATTATCAGTAATCCTAACATCACATACTCTTGTGATTGTTTGACTACAGCATTTTCAGGGAAATATATCCAGGCTATTGCTAAGGGTCAGCTGAAAGTAGACAAATCTAAATTATCCAAAACGCGCTGCACTGACAGCTGCTATTCTTATTTTCAAACTCTCCGTCCTCAGACCCTTCTATTGGACCCTCCTCTAGCTCATGCGCCTCGTTTGAAAATAATTCGACACTTCTAGGAGTGCATCTATAATCTCCAAGGTGCCTCGACTGAGGTGTTCCATATAACAGTGAGTCTTCAATTCCAGTGTCGTCCGCTAATTGGTTATTGAGGAATGAAACATTTCTCATCTCATTAGGTACTGTAGCCCGAATGGGCATCCTCTGTCTTGGTGTTTCTATTATAAAATCCAAAAATGAAATATCCCTTTGTTACACACAAATAATCCCACCTTAACGCTGCAAACATGTAACGACGAGCACGAAGTTGACAGTGTTTCTGTCCACAGGGTAGCGTGTGTCCTGATATGTCCTTGTATAAACTGGACAAAATGGTGTAGCATCACCAATAGAAATTCCCGATTTGTCTGTAACCAGGACCCGGGTAACCCGAGAATATCCACTAATGTAAAAATCTGGGGTTCTTGTGTAAACTGGACGTCTCCTTTCATATATATATATATATATATGAATTATTACATCTTACAGAAATCAATCACTGTCAAAACGACACATAACATGCTATGTCTTCATCACTCGATGTATAAACGTACCCTCTAATGCCAAAACCATTCACTTATGCCAAAACCATTAAACTTTTCAAATTTTCCTGTTCATTTCATGTATAAAAGTGAAATTCTTGAAAGGAACATGTCGGGATAAATGACTCAATGATACTACAGATCTAGTAATATGTAAAAAAAATTTAGTTGCATGTTAGGGGACGACCATTTGATTTCCGGGGGGGGGGGGGGGNGGGGGGCTTTTGACTATTTTGTCTAAAAAAATATTTATTTTCAGATCCAGCTCGAACAATTTATTTATTTTCACTGTGACAGAGAGCGTGTTCCTTACTGAAATTCAGTATTTTTACTACCAGTGCCTCCTTGTCCAGGGACCGAACCCTGGGACTTTTGCTTGGTAGCCAGCCTCGCTACCGAATGAGCTAAAGAAATATTACGTAAGCTCATTCGAATTTTACTTGCTATATATCTACTACCTGAATACAACTCAGGTATACACCGCCGTGACATCACCAAATGTCAAATCAATTGCTTTGATATGCATTGTCTTTTTTCAAATAGAAAAAAGAAGGGAAACGGGGAATGTGTCAAAGGAACAAAATTTGTTTTCTAAGTAATTAAGGATTCGATGAGTTTTGGGTAAGACCTGAAATAACTTTCGAGACCGACATTAAAGCGAGGTTTGTATGGATTTTTGTTTAGCTCAGAAATCCAGCACAAAGTAGGTAAGGTTTTATGTGTTTACGTGGAACTTGGCGCATTTTTGTATCTTCTTAACGTTGATTTGTGAACGTTTCTCGTGACAATTAGTTCGAAAGAAAGTGATTGACTTTACCAATTTGTTTTGTTGGACATTTATACAGTATGCCTTTCAAATGTAAGCAACATTGATTGACATATTTGTAGCGTGTCATCAGGTTCATTACCGAGTCGATTCTTGGAATCTGGGACTTACATTCTCAAATACTTTGTTTATAGAATGAATAGCTCACTTGGATCCAATTCAGACTATCTACGGCTCACTTTCAAATAACAATTTGCTGCTCACAGTTTGTTAGATCACTTGGCTCTATGTTCGCTGTCTTGCAATATCAGACTATATTTCTATTTAATCCTTTTAGAGTAATGGAAAGACTTTTTCGTCAATAATCTAAGTATTTAACAAATATATAATTTGTCGACGTCTCTCTCCTTTTGGAGAGAATAAAAAGCCCTGAAGCGTGGGTTAGGTTTCCTTGAATACCCCCGTTTCCTTCGTAACATCTGGACTTATCACCGATCTAATCTAGACCCATAAAAAGGGATTTCTCATGTTTATACAAACCCTTGGTATCTACAGCTTCTGTGGTAAATTTTTATTCTATTTCACTACATATTCTCAGAGTCAATAGCCCGTAACGTGAGCAAAATTTAAACACAGTAATAAATGAAATAACTTTAGTTTTGTTAGATGGTCGAGTCAAACTGTAAGGTAACAAATAAAATGGTTATATTGATCAACAATTATATATTGTAAATGTCACTATTAAAAGTGAAATTATTCAAAAGAAATAAAATGAATAAATACCGAAGTTACTGTGAATTTAAATTCTGCATATGCGCATTTCGACAACTCATGTCTCCAGTGCAGATAAAATCTAAACGTTTGGAAGACCATTAACCCAAAGATATATATATAAAAATGGAGAATAGATGTTGCTTATGTTTTCGGCATAAGATGTCCTAATATTGAGACAAATTTTAAGCAAAAGTTCTTCCCCATATTTGTCATTTTTTATATTTTCAATCCTACATTAATGATGGATTGTTTTACATTTTGATTGTGGTTTAAACCAATATTTATAAAATAGTTTAAGAATATAGAGAAATAAACCCAAAATCTTGTTATTAGAAACTGCTTACATTGATATGTGTACAGTGGAAATAAAATTATCAGAATTTTTTTTTATTCAGAACGTAGATGTCGTACAAAAAGCAACATTGACACAATTGACTCAGTTCTGTTGCTAACTGAATTTTTACTGTTGTTACAATTGTTTTTTGATTTGTCAAATTGGCTGAAGGGGAAGTTTTGAGCCAAATAGAACTAGTTTGGTCCCGCCGCGGCAGATTTGCACCTGTCCTGGGTCGGGAGGTTTTTTAGGCCTTTGTGTGTCTTGTCTGTTTTCTGGTTGGTTTACTTTATGTCTGTGGGAGTCTAAGATGATGTTTATTCCGCTGAACTTGATTACTCTTTTTCTAGCGCCCAACTCCGACGTGCCGTTTGGTGTGAGGTTTCCTCACCGTTCATTGAAGATCTTATGGTGGCTTGGAATTGTTATTACTCCCCTTTGGGTCTTTGTCTCTTTGACACATTCCCCATTTCCCTTCTTTTATCTATTGTCCAAAAACTTCATACGACATATAACTTAAATAATTAATATCACCTTTACAAAAGCTCCCATGCTGATAAAAATTGTAGCAACACCTGGTTATCTGAACTGTTTTACCACTAATTTCGCTATAAGAGACATAGAAAAAAATATGGATTATTTGGCTGATATATATATATATATATATATATATATAACAACAGAAAATGTTAATAGCATCCACGCCTGAATTTAAATAAAAATAAATAAACACATTGAAAATGCACTGTACTCTTTGCGGAAAAATAATAGCAAAAATATCACACAAAACATTTATGTTCCTATAATGAATGTCCTTCCGGTTTCACCCTTGCGGGGATATTCATGGCAAACGTTACTTAGGAATTGGTGACGTCATAGTTATCTTAGAAACACGAACGATAATCGACGTCATGTTAAAGAAAGAAAGGTCTCAACATACACTTCCGGATCAATTGGCCCCTCAGCTAAATAGTTCTATCAGAATGCTAAATTGGAATCAAATACAGTGTAGGTGATAGATATTTTATTTTACTTGGAAACATTACATGTGACTGCTTAAATTGAAGCTGAGAAAGTGTACTTTTCAAATATAATTGACATTTGTGACCAGTATGTAGGGATATCGCATCAATAAATGAGTGAGACAGTGTCATGCCGGCCATGTGGACAGAAATTTGACACAAGGTGAACATGTGCTTTTAAAGCAGTTTATGTTCGAGCTTATTTTGTGAAAAAATTCAACGATCATCGTACCCTTTTTGCATTGTTTATAAAATCTATGGTATCCATGCTTCGCAAAAATATACACCTCATTGCAAACTTTACACCTATACGTTCAGGCTGAACCTGCAAAGTTTGGCAATTTTACATAGGAATGCATGGTGACGTCGAAACTGTATAGTGAGACCTTAAGCGTCACTCATGCTGCACACATGTTTTGGCCTTCTGAATGATCATTTGCAATTATACAACTTAACTGGTGACTCCTTTTAGCATATTTATGGCCAGACTGCTGCCTTCTTTGGTTTGTGAATTTTTTTTTTACATAAATGTATGTAAATATGCAAATTTTTAGGGAAAATATGAAAAAAATAAGCCCGATATGTACTGTATTGGACAATCAGTGATATATCTGGAAAAAATCCCTTTCCACATAATGACCCGTTCTGTATGCAAATTGTCATTTTGTGCAAATATCAACACAGTAGGGATCATTTATGAAGGATAGCTGGCAAATTTATTGCAAAATTTGATATCCTGTGGAACACAATTGACAAATTTTGTGCAAAATGTGAATTTTTTCCATGTATCTTATTGCAGATTTTGAACAGTTATATTGTGTACACTAATTTCTTACAGCCAACTGTTTCCGAGTATGAGTGCTATTTTTTCAGAGAAAATAACTGCAGAAGAGCAAAGCTTCTTGTTTAGTAAAGTTGACAATTTTTACACAGTAAATGAGAAAAGCTGTCATATATGGAACGGAGAAATAACAGACGGTTATCCGTCCCTAAGAGTAATGTTCAGGGGAAAGAGGGTCCGCATTCGGGCACATCGCCTTGTTTATTATTTGTTGAATAATGCAGTTCCTCTCAACCCTGAAATTCATGTTAGCCATTTGTGCCATGAAAAAAAGTGTGTAAATATTTCTCATCTTACCTATGAGCCAGCTGTAGTGAATGCTCAAAGAAATTCATGTTATAGGGCACATAAATGCTTTGGACACATTGGCTATAAGAATTGTATTGTATAAAACAGCAAGGCAAGTATGCTAAAAGACAAAATGTTTCCTTTTATGATTTTTATTTTTACGAAGAAATTTTCAGTATTGGTTGAATGGCAAAATTATGCAATTCAGTTGAGACGGATGGCATAGTATACATTGAATTTTCAAACAGTTTACGGTTAGTCCGATGGAGTTTGCGAAAATATCGGTTTTGTTTGTACTTTTCCCCCTGTTGTCTTAATTTGTGGTAACTGTTTATTTCATCAATGTGAATCATATGATCATAAAATGGACCACCATCACAGTATGCTATCCCAGCTCTCTGTGCTAGTAGCAATGTTGAATGTCCAGTTCCTACAGTGTCAGAATGTACTGCAGAATGGCACATCCCATTGAAATTTCTGCTCCAGGTAAGTCGCTTGGTGATAAAAGTCATTAAACGGTTGTGTAGACTTTCAGATTTATTTGTTGTGGTCAGTCTATACAGCTGATGCAGATTATCATGTGAAAAATCTTTCTTCAAAGTAATTGTTAGTTTATTCAAATCTGTTCGGCAAAGATCCAAGTATTTTCCACATGGGAGATAAGACGGTTTAAATGAATCCTTGTGTGCTTCACAGACAGTGGACAAAATTGGGCACATACTGTGTCTGTTGCTGAAGCAGTCAATCACATTTCGTATACATATTGATGCAAACTTGACAAATTCACTTTCCTGTTTACACCTCTTATTTATCCGTCCAAGTTCTTTTTGTAATCTTTTACGAAATGCTAAGGCTAACTGTTTTGCATACTGGGAACTGTCCAGACCAAATGTATTAGAAGCTTGATTTAGTTTCGTGAAATGAATATGTTTCTGGAAATTGCGCATTTTATGGACATAACATGTGAAGTGTCGGATTGGCTTTTCTGTCGATTTACATACTTTATTTATCTGGTTACATGCATCACTGGTTACCGCGTCAACTTTCAAAACTCCTTGACTGTTTATTTTGTCTATATTCCTTTCCACCATGTAGCCCTCAGATGAAGCCATAGACTTTCTATCGGGATAATTTTTCATACATGTAGAATGGTCACATTCGTTGCTTTTATTACTGCAAAGTCCGTTAACGTATTCAAGGGATAGGGTCATTTTCTTATTCGTAACATTTTCAATCATTGGTGCAAACGATTGAGTACCAGCTTCATAACCGAGTTGAATCCGATTATTATAGCTAACATCGGTCTCAACTGAAACATACTGTGGATTTTCCGCAGACAGTTCATTTATTTCTTTTACAATTCTTTGATTTTCAATCATTGATTCTTCATTTAACTGTACCATTAAATTTGATGATTTGTTCAGCTTTTTCTGTAACATGGATGTTGATGGAGGTTTAACTGATAACAGAGATAATAAAAACTGAATGTCTGTCATTCCCATTTTGGTTTTCAGGCATGCAAGTGGTAATGCTTCGTTCAGACTACCTGCGGGGGGCCACGTTTTCTACCAGTAGTTGTTTTGTCGAACAGTTCAATGGTATTGGATGCCACCGTGCAATTCTTGCATCTCAAAATTGCTGAAATACACACTCCGATATGTTTTTTCTTTATCAATTCAACTATTGGATAACTGCAGCCTGATTTATGATGTTGAATAAGAAAACTGTTCATCAATTCTGTAATTTTGATTAATTTAATTATACCGTGTTCGGGATCATCTGATGGAACATTCTGTCTTTTACTTGTGAAATCTGTTTTTAGGTTGTATGGTCTAAGCTTGAATGGAATAACTGGCTGTTTACGGTCAAGACGGATTATTCTGGTTGTTGAAGCTGACAGACGTTTGAAGGACTCAGGTTCTTTTGTATATTCCTCTTCAAGGACAGTAGAATTGGATTGTCTTACAGGTTGGTGATCACTAGAAAAAAGATGTTTCCTGTCTTGTTTCCTTCTTCCTGGCCTTTTCACTCGACATTTAGTAAAATTAGATCTACTTCTTGCCATTTTGGTTAACGGTTGCTAACGTTGTGCATTATGACGTCATAATTAGTATGTTCAGCAGATATCATCTTCACACCATTGGCCATTTTATTCTTTTAATTCATTTATTTATTTCATTTTATTTTCATTTTTTTTTTATTCAACAGTCAGGGATAACGACACATAATTACTCTGTATTTTTAATGCTTGCCCTGTTTCAGATTTTTAAAGCATGAATTTCTATTTACACACAAAAATATTGGAGTTACCTGCCCTTTGACCATGCATTTTTTTTTATTTTTGCAGATTAGTTTAATACAGAGTGTACACTTCTTTTCTGTTACAATTCAAATAAGAAATCCATCATTTCTTTTATTTTTATTTGAGATTATAGTGTATAATTGCACTAATAAGTATGCCAAAATGCCAAATTTGGTTTTTCCTTCATTGTTTTGCTTTGGCTAGTATTTGAACTAAGTGTACATTGATTAAAATTGCAATGAGGAGGCTTACTGACACTGTACAAATCATATTTATATGAAAATACTTCCTCATGTCAAGTGACTTCAAAATTTTCATGTGACGTCGAAATCAGTAAATCATACCTTTTCATAATAAACCTTCAGAGTGGCACCAAACAGAAACGACACATAGCAAAATGAAGAATGAGCACTCATTTTAATCGTTATTAGGTACTGTTTCAGTTTTTGTACATGAAAGGAGAATTTTGATGGGTGTTCAGATTTTAAGGTCTCAACATACACTTCCGGGTCAATTGGCCCCTCAGCTAAATAGTTCTATCAGAAAGCTAAATTGGAATCAAATACAGTGTAAGTGATAGATATTTTATTTTACTTGGAAACATTACATGTGACTGCTTAAATTGAAGCTGAGAAAGTGTACTTTTCAAATATAATTGGCATTTGTGACCAGTATGTAGGGATATCGCATCAATAAATGAGTGAGACGGTGTCATGCCGGCCATGTGGACAGAAATTTGACACAAGGTGAACATGTGCTTTTTAAAGCAGGTTATGTTCGAGCTTATTTTGTGAAAAAATTCAACGATCATCGTACCCTTTTTGCATTGTTTATAAAATCTATGGTATCCATGCTTCGCAAAAATATACACCTCATTGCAAACTTTACACCTATACGTTCAGGCTGAACCTGCAAAGTTTGGCAATTTTACATAGGAATGCATGGTGACGTCGAAACTGTATAGTGAGACCAAACCCATAATATGGGATAACGGTACTTCTCCAAGTTAACATCTGATATTAGGCATTTAACAAAGGTCTATATTTCTGTATGAATAAATTTTCCTTGTTCTCTCTTATTACCTTTAAATTGGTATAATGGAAATACATAGAAGTTTGGTACATGGTGTCTTGCTCATTCATCTATATGTGCGCTAAGCGGTATCTGTCTTGTCGAGGGATCTCTTATTTGCTGCCGATGTAATGTCATACGTTTCCTGATCGTTAGGCTAGTCTGCCCAATATAATTTTCACCACACCCGCGACAAGTTATAACATAAATCAAATTAGATGAATGACATGACATACTGTTTTTAATGTTAAATAGTTTTCGGTTTTTGAATTCGAAATTTGATCCTTCAATTAAATAGGCGCAATTGCCATAATTTGATTTTCCACATTTTTTCACAATTGGAGGTTCTTTCTGTTGTGGAAGTTTAGCGGATGTTAGTAATTTTTTAAGAGATTTTGGTTGTCTCTTGCTTTTAAGAACTCGACTGTTTTGTAAAACTCTATTCATACGATTATCGTTTTTCAATAGAGGTAAATTTCTATGAATAATGTCATACGCTTCATTATTCCGGGGATTAAAAGTTGAAACAAACGGAATGGCGCAGTTCTGCTTTTTATTTTTCTTAATTCTGTAATATTAATTGATTTGGCCTTTTCAATTCCGTCCATTATCAAACTAGTAGGATATTTTCGTTTTTTTAGAAATAATTTTAGCTCATGCAGTCGCTGCTCTCTGGTTGTTATGTCTGTTACAATTAGACCTGTGTTAAACGCCTAATATCTTTGTTAACTTGGAGAAGTACCGTTATCCCATATTATGGGTTTCTTTCTTTAAACTGACGTCGATTATCGTTCGTGTTTCTAAGATAACTATGACGTCGCCAATTCCTAAGTCACGTTTGCCATGAATATTCCCGCAAGGGTGAAACCGGTAGTACATTCATTATAGGAACAATTATGTTTTGTGTGATATGTTTGTAATTATTTTTCCGTAAAGACTACAGTGCATTTTCAATGTGTTTATATATATATATATAT
>MJUU01041260.1:4374-26852 GCA_002080025.1 Modiolus philippinarum
GACACCTTAATATTATGTCTCTTCAGTGCAGATCAGATCAAAAGTTTGAAAATCCATAAGCCGAAATATGTGTATAAGCTGATAGAGAACAAATTACCAATAGGATCTAAAATGGAAAGCCAAAATCAGCTAATGACAGAGCTATGTCAATGATTAGAAACATTGCCTGCATGTAATTTTTCTTTGGAGTACTGAATATGCCCAAAAAAATCCTTTAAAGCTTAGACAGATGGCAATTACCATCAAAAAATTACATTTCAACTTTTAGTAAAATGTTTGCCACCCTTCCTTACAACTTACATAACTTACATACAACCTTGTTGAAATGGTATGATCTAGTTTATTTTCGGACTGAAACAAACATTTAATTTTCATTAGACAGTCAAGAAAATGGGTGTCATCAATTAGTACTCATTTTTCTTGGAAAAAAATAATAAATTTTACGCTGAAAGTTCATTTTTCTGGAACCTGGTGGAAGTGTAACTTACAGATATCACTTGCTTGCAGTTTAATTGTCACTATACATGGGTATACTAGGTGTATTGCTGTTGATTTGATGAATTTAAATGTGAGAATTTAGTTTGTATATTTTTGCTGGAAACTAAATTTTTTATTGAGATCAATACAAAGTGTATGTTCACTGTAAACATAACAGAAATTTTATTAAAAAACAAAAGATTTCTCAAGGTGTGTTTCCTTAAAATTGTATGAAAATATGCACACAAATTAAAGGTATGAAACTATGACACTTTGAACATTTTGCATAAAATTCTTACTATTCTAGATGTTCATTGTCTAATACCCAGGTAATTCTACTTCATATAAATTAGCTTTATCAGAAGTTAATAAAGGGGTAGAGCAACCTATATAGAGTTTCCCAGGTCTGATAATCGCCATTGAAACAGGACCAATTATACCTGCTTCCATGGTGTTTTGGTAGGCTAGAAGATGTCCACAATGATCAAGGATGTGTATTGTGTTGTTGAACATATCTAACACTATAATATTGTCCTTGTAATTAGATTTTATGTCTTCAGGTTTAAATTGACAGTTTTTGCAGTTTACGTCAGGGTGTCCTTTGTACATTTGAATTTCGTATTGATTATGGGTATCAAGAAAGATAATTCTTCCATGATGATCCTTTGAGAATCGATCCGCTATTGCAATTTTATCATTTCTTGTGCTAGTAATACTAACTGGAAGGGTAAATAAAGGGTCGCCATACTTGTCACTTTCATATTTAGCTTTACGGTGTCTTTTCTTATCAAACACAATCACACAACCCTTGTTAGATTCCTTGAAATCCAAGTTACTTTCTTGGGTTGCCCCTACGACAAGTTCCTCGTTTCGAGTAAAATGAATAGCCCGTGGAAATAAAGGTTCAACATTGTACTCTGGCATTGTAGATTGATTTCCAGTCAGTAAAACAAGTTTCTGTGTTGAAACAAGAATTTCGCCAAATGGTGTTAGTTCCATATCAAAAACACATCCATTAATACTTGATAATATTTGAAGGCCATCATTGGTTACTTTTGCGTTTTGTATTAAATTGATTTTTGTACCATTGTCGCATAACCACAGGGAGTTATTTTCACCTATCAAAATGCGTCCTACTGAAGAAAATTTCGTTTTCATCTCTCTTATGGCTTTCAACTCACATTTGAATTTTTCTTCGTTTTCGTCTGCATCTTTTAAAGATCCAAAATTTACTTGTGTTATGTCGCCTGCATGAAAAATCGGTAGCCTTGAGTATGAAAAACTTATTTTTGGTATTTTTTCAACAAATCTTTCCATTTCATCTGCTTCTTTAAAAAAGGTCTTGATGTTTTTTGAAACAATAGAATCAGCATTTTCTATTTTTTCTTGAAGTTCTTTTTGTTGCTTGGATACTAAATTCTGTTCTTTCTCAATAGATTTTTCGATATTTTTCATTTTGTCATCAACATCATTTGCCAGATTTTTTGAGAAATAATCAACTGCATTAACTAAAACACTTTTATGATCCAGAATGCCTTGTTTGATTTTGTCAGCATCAGAAAACTGTTTTCTCCTCATTTCTTTTAATTTGTCCATATCATTTGACAAGTACTCTGATTTTTGCAACATTTTTTTCTGTGTAATTTTCAGTGTCTTTCTTTTCATTTCAAAAGCTTCCATAATTTCAACCATATTGTGTTTTTGATGGAGTTTTGCTATACACTTTGGACAGACAAATTTGTTACATAGTGTACAAAAAAGAACACAAATTTGTGTTAGATGATCGTCACATTTTAAATCACTAAAATCGGTCTTGATCTCCTTGGAATCCTCACTTGATCGTCCTATCTCTTTGGTACTCAAAACATTATGATTTTTAGCGCTTTTAAACCTAGGATGTATTGTTTCTTTACAATTATCACACATTAACAAGTCACAATCTACACATTTCCAGTGAATTTTTGTTTCAGCATTTTCACAGAGATTACACGATACAGTACATTGTCCCCTCCTGAACGCCATTTTTGGCAACAAATATTGTATTTATCCTTACACACCAGCTAGTTTCAAAGTCCCTTCCTCTCACTATCCAAATAACATTTAAAAAATATAGTAAATAAAGTAAATTGTTTATTTCGCAATTCTTCCCAGTATGCCTTTTGAAATATCATTTAAGGTAGATGGGTACTCCAAAATTTTTTTCCATAAATTTTCTTTATTTTCTCAGGAAAGTTTCCTCATTATAATAGCATTAAAATAAAAAAATAAAAAAGGGGGGTCACCGTGCTTGTATGAAAAATAACTGATATCATAAAAATTAAATATTTCTAATGAATATATAGGGAAAACTAGGTTTTTTGTTGTTTTCTTTAAAACTTTTCCATAGAATTCTTTCTATTTTAATCATATGTTAGCCCTTTGAATATACTTTCAAAAAATATAAAGAAAAATGGGGGTCACCGACTTTGTTTTCCATATAATTTGAAAATGTAAATTTTCATAGTGATATCTATATAAAATATTTTTATCAGATTATCTCCCTTTTTCAAATATCCTTTTCCAATTTACTTAATTATCAAGTTACCATGCCTCGTCTTATTAGATAAAGACATGTAAATTCAACTTCATGTAGGTCCTTTGCATATTGTATTATGAATATAATATTGATTGATTTATTAAAAATAAAAATATTTGCATATTCAAAAAGCAGATAATACCACAACAACATAAATAACGGATTCAAAATGGCGGAAGACTACCGATCTACCTTAAATGTATATTTTAAATGCTTGTTTATTTCACAGTATCTTGGACTCATATGCAAATTAAAAAGCCTATAAATATCTGTGAGTGTAATGAATTACTGTACATACTTATCTTCAAAAACCCTTATCAAATTGTAGTTTTATTCCATATTGATTTTATTGAAATATTTCTTGATGTACCTGCATGGTCAACAGAACTTTAAAAATAGTATTGATTGAATATTTATTTTTAGAATATGCTACATAAAGATATTTCAACATTTAAATATACGGTCATGCTTTACTGGTATTTGAAATTTAAATAAGATATATTTTATTTACTTTAATACAAATGTATGTATGTTGTTTATTGCGAAACATGTATTAAAATCCCTGAGGTTTATCTGCAAAAGACAAAAGAGTTTCTGTAATTTGCAGTTCACTTACCTAGAAACTAGAAAAGCAGCTTCAAATTACCAAGGAAAAATATTCTAACCTCATGAGCTTTCTTCTCGTTTTTAATAGTTCAACCAATTAAAGGCAATAAAAGGAATATAAAATACTGATTCTGCCATACAATTCGCAAAGAGTGGCATGCAAGAAATGACCAGATGGGAAAACAATACTTTGCTTTCTTCTCAATGTAATAACATATCAATATTGAGTTTATATTACCATGTTGTAGCTGAAAAATTTCTTACATTATATATAGATAGCCTAGAAAATTTTGCTGTCGTATATTGGTATGGCGAAGGCAGCAACTGTGGCATCTGTGGACAGCATAACTTTGGTTCCGGTGGACGGATCATTAATTAAATTTTAGTATGAATTTTCTTGGCACATGCATAAATTGAGATTTTAATCCTGAGTTCCTGGCTTTCACATTTCAGAAATAGGGGACAAAAAGGGGTGAAATTGGGCGTTTATCATATTTGACTGTAGAACCTTTATTATTTATCAGATTTACTGTAGTGTTTCACAAACACATCTTGTTTTCTATTGACTTTAATTTCATGGTCAAGTGACTTTGTTATATTTTTATACCCCACCACACGCAGTGGCGAGGTATTATGTGATACCCTCAGTCGTGTGTCCGTCCGTCTGTTGGTCCGTCCGTCCGTGTGTCCGTCCGTCCGTCCCCCGAAGGTTTCCAAATGATAACTTGTGAACGAAATAACATAAGATTTTCAAACTTGGTATGTGACTATTTTACCACAAAACTCAGGCCAGGTTTGATTTGGGGTTCAGAGGTCCAAGGGGTTCTGGAGTTATGCCCCTTTAAACTTTGAAATTTTTCAAATTTTAGGGTTTCTGACTGATAACTTGTGACTGAAATAATATTTTGTCTTCAAACTTGGTATGTAACTTATTAACTGCAAAACACAGGTCAAGTTCGAATTTGGGTTCTGAGGTCCAAGGGGTTCTGGAGTTATGCCCCTTTAAACTTCGAAATTTTGCAAATTTTAGGGTTTCCGACTGATAACTTGTGAATGAAAAAATATATTGTCTTCAAACTTGGTATGTAATTCGTTAATAACAAAATACAGGCCAAGATTGAATTTGGGTTCAGAGGTCCAAGGGGTTCTGGAGTTATGCCCCTTGAAACTTTGAAATTTTGCGAATTTTTGGGTTTCCGACTGATAACTTGTGAATGAAATAATATATTGCCTTCAAACTTGTTATGTAAATTGTGTACCATAAAACTCAGGCCAAGTTTGATTTTTTGGTTCAGAGGTCCAAGGGGTTCTTGAGTTATACCCCTTGAAACTTTGAAATTTTGCAAATAATAGTTTCCTACTGATAACTTGTGAATGAAATGACATACTGTCCTCTAATTTGGTATGTAAGTTGTTTACCATAAAATACAGGCCAAGTATAATTTTGGGTTCAGAAGTATACAGGGATCTGGAGTTATGCCTCTTTAAACTGAAATTTTGTGAAACGTGGCAGGGTATCATGTGATGCACCATTACTATTTTTTTTCATTCAGTTTTTTAACTTTTGGCATATAAGCTGCAAAAAATACATTATGTATATAATATTTCAAATATAGAACTATTTCACATTTATATAATGCTGAGCCTTCAGTGTAGCCCTTTATTCTGATGAGATCATGAATAACTGTAAGTGGAACAAAAAACAGAGCAATTGGAAATTCTAAAATCTTAAACAAAATTTCAACTCAGAATGTAACTGGAAGTATCATAAGGCACTCTTTACACAGCCATTTAAAATATGGTGTTCAGGCCAACCTTAATAAATTGATTCTTTGCTGTTGATCAACCTTATCATAAAAAAAAACCTATACCTATTCGAAAAATTGTATTTGCATTTCCCTTAAAAAAATCTTTACTTTATTCTAAGCACATTTTCTTTAAAATTACCCCCTTTTGTCGTCTTTGAGAAAAAAATTAAAAACTCGCCTATCTAACCTGCTCATATCTAAAACTGATAGTCCATAAACAATCATTTTGTTAAGGATGGCCTGAAAGATCTGTTCTGACAAAACCAATTAAAACCCTTGATACACGTTACTTCACTAACCTTTGAACAGATTAACCATTAGGTAACAGTTTGAAAGGATGTCAGTTAATCTCTTTAGTATATACAGACAATCACAAGGACAAACCTGCACCACAAACACCATTTAAAAAGACAAAACTAAACTAGATTTGCAATTGTGAGCAATAGCTGATGTCGCCCCTGGCAGCCAATTCGATGATTCCATCTTGTTCGCAGCGTCAAAATCTACCTAGAAATCAATTTTCGTTGAAATTTTGATGTATTTTGGTGGCCATCTTGGAAATGGCGGCCATTTTGAAAAAAAAAATATTAAAACGCACATCTTCATATGGTGATCCAACTTTATGTCAAGTTTCATGAACTTCTGATCATGCATCGCTGAGTAATTGAGCAGACAAACTTTGGCTGGAATAATAATACATGTAATAAGAAACGGAGGAATAACAATATGTCGTCCCGACTACGTCTGGGGCGACATAACTATAACAGTGTGAGATACAAGACAATGCCATGACTGTGAAACCAGAAGTATCATGTATGGCACCCTGTATGTATGCATGTTTGTCTTGGTTGTCATATGATGTCTGCCATAGTACTTTTGGTGTGAAAAGTACATGAATAGAAAAAAAGAAGGGAAACGGGGAATGGGTCAAAGAGACAACTACCCAAAGGGGAGTAGAATGTCTGCAAATATTGCCTTTAATTGACCTTGAAGTCAGTTTTTATACCCCTGTCGAAAGATGGACGTATTATGGTATACCCTCCGTCCGTCCGTCTCTCTTTCCGTCCGTCTGTCGATCTGTCCATTAACTTTTTGGTTTCCGGAGATTTTTTCTGTAACCGCTTGACATATTGATTTCATATTTGGTATATGACTATATCTAGGTGAAATACAGATCAAGTTCGAATTTGGTTCTGGTTGATTGATTTTGTACAAAGTTATGGCCCTTGGACTTAGTGAAATTTTGAAAAATATAGGTTTCCGGAGTTTTTTTCAGTAACCGCTTGACATATTGATTTTATATTTGGTATATGACTATATCTAGGTGAGATACAGATCAAGTTCAAATTTGGTTCCAGTCAGTTGATTTTGTACAGAGTTATGGCCCTTGGACTTAGTGAAATTTTGAAAAATATAGGTTTCTCGAGTTTTTTTTTGTAACCGCTTGACATATTGATTTGATATTTGGTTTATGAGTATAAAAATTTTGTTGTGGTCCAACAATGCCATAAAATTCGAGTTGACAGTGGATGGGCGTATCATGCGCTCTTGGCACAGCAGTTTATTGCATTTTAGTGAGCATTTGAAGTTTTTTTGTGAACAGCTTATAGTTTAATTCTATGGTATTTTAAGAGGTATAGTGCTAGCAGAGGTTAGCCAGAGTATATTAAGGTCTTCTCTTGTTTATGATAGTTTTCTCTGCAGTGTTAAATGATACAGATCTAAATTTTTACAAATTGAGCCTATATAGTCATGCCACGTTATGTGAAAAGATTTCAGACCTGTCAGGATAGAACTTCTTGTTCTTTGACTTACTGTGGAAATACTTTAATTCGTGGACATCAGTTTTCGTGGTTTTCATAAATACCATTATTTCGTGGGTACTTCAATTTATGGTTTTGAATTCTATGCATTAAAACTTAAGGGGGAAAATACATTTTGTTGGGAACATAATTTCGTGGTTTTAGCAAATCAGGAAATCCACGAAAATTGGAAGCCCACGAACAATAGTACTTTCACAGTAATAGATTTTTTACACTCTGTTCATGGATCATTAAATTTTCTCAGTAAAGGTATTTGATATATAGTTGAAATTTTGTCACAACCTTTGCATTATCATGATATATTATAAAAAACCTGTTCTGGAGGTAATGGTAAGGGCTAAATGCTGAGAGTAGGTGTATTACTAAGTAAGTATTGACTCACAGATTCATGGTGGGATAGTGGAATCAAAGATAAATATCAAACTTTATTTGAAAATAAATGCAAATAATTTTGACAATTTTAATAAATATATAATTATATACAATTCAAATTTTACCCCATAAAAAGATTGTCAATTAAATACATTAACATTTGTTAAGTTTTCTATATTGAATCATTAGTCATGTTCACAGACTGACGGCAGACAACACTATAATAAATCATTTCATTCATTTCTGAATTTGATATTTTCACCATTTTTAATACCGTCAGCAAACAATCAATTGAAAATTTCAGATGTTAGACTTTGAATGCATAGTGATGTATACATTTGTGTACTAAGATTTCAGTATTCAGGCATTGTTACTTCATACAGCTTGGCCTTGTCAGAAGATATTTATGGAGTAGAACATCCTATAAACAAATGGCCGGGTTTGATAAATCTCAGAGCATATGGTCCCATTATTCCAGCCTCCATAGTATTGTGGTACGCAAGAAGATTCCCGGAACCGTCCAGAATATGTAACGTGTTGTTGTACATGTCTGATACAACAAGGTTATCTGCCCTTGTAGCTTGTACCGCCTCTGGTTTAAATTGATGGTTCTTTGAATTGATATCAGGGTGTCCAGTGTAAATAAAGGAATTACTTTTTTCTAAAATGACTATTCTGCCATTTCCTTGTTCAGAAATTTTGTCCAGGACTGCTATGATGTCTTGTCTTGTACTAGTTATACGCTTTGGAATAGTGAATAAAGCTTTACCATTTTTGTCATATTCATAAACTGCTTTCTTGTGACCCTGCATGTTTTTAACTATAACAACACCTCCACCATTGGGATCAAAACTTTGTTCTGTCTTGCAAGCTCCAAAAATTATGTTGTTTGTTTTGGTGACATGTATATGGTTCCACATCATATTCAGATGTGATAATTCTTGATTGACCAGCCTTTAATATTTTAGGTTTGCTATTTTTAATTGAGATGATTAAATCATTTTGCATTGTTAGTGCTATATCAAATACATCTTCATTGTAGCTTTGTAATTTAGTCATATGGTTTCCATCCACTTTTATCTTGTGAATCCCAGTTGCTTTGCTGCCATTTTCATAAATCCACATTATATTATCCGAAACTGTAATAATGCCAGAAATTAAACTGAATTTAGTTTTGATTTCCTTCACCACTGACATTTTATTGTTGGGGTCATTCTCCTTTAAGTTCATACTTCTCTGGAGCAGACCAGAATTATTTTGAGTTATCTCCCCTGGCATAAACTCTTGACTTCCACCTTCTGGAAATATGACTGGCTCCATATTTTTTCTATATTGATTGCTTCATCCATGAAAGTCTCAGTATCCTGATTCTTTATTGCATCTATTTTTGAAGCTTTTTCTTGAAATTTTTGCAATAAATGATGAATTCTCTCCCTTTCCTTGTCAATAGACTGTTCCATACTTTTCCATTTGTCATCAACTTGATGGATAAGGTTTTTTGCATACTGATCTGCTTCAATGTTGAAATGCTTTTTTTGTTCCAAAATATCTGTTTTGGTCTTGGTCATTTTAGAGAGCTCATTTGCTTTCATTTCATCTAATACTTTTAACTCCATTGTTAATCTTTTACTCTCATCTTCGATCTGGATCTTTGTTATTTCAAGATTATTTAATTCATCTCGAATGCTTCCTCAATGACAATTAGATTGTGCTTTTTATGGACCTTGGCTATACAAGTTGGACACACTAGCTGGTCACATCCCTCGCAAAACATGAAGCATGTCTCTGCTTTGTGGTCTTTACATTTGATTTCACTGAAATCTCTCCTAATGTCTTTAGAATCTCCACTTTGCAGTCCTATCTCCTTGGTATGTAATATTTTATGTCGCGAAGCGTCCTTAAACTTTGGATGTGTCTTTTCTTTACAAGAATCACACATCAGTAAATCACAGTCAATACATTTCCATCTAATTTTTGTTTCATTTTCACATAAACGGCATTTTATGGAAAACTGTCCTCTTTTAATTGACTGTGCAGACTTCATTTTGGGTAAATTTTCTTTAATGAATACATTTGTGTACATGTTATTTCATATGACAAAATGCGACCCTGGTTTTTCAATTGAAATGTTGAACAGTATTTTTATAAAACTATAATTTGTGGTGTATAAAACTAATTTTGATCTGATTAGAAGACAGTGTTTTAAGTATAGATATCAAATTTCAAATCACAGGGTTGAATAACTATGCAAAATCTAGATATAGTATGAAAAATCAAATTTGACCTTGCTTGCTATTTTCTACAAAAATGATTAGATCATTTTGCATTGTTAGAACAGTGATGAAATAAGTACTGCATTTTTTTTAAATCTTCATATTAAATAGCCAAAGAATTTATTTCTTGACAAATTCACTGTTTAAAAATGGTTGATATGCTTGGTATCAATATTTGAAAATAATTTCACAGAATTTAACTTGAATACCATAAACTAAACACTTTGAGTATGTACCCCTTTAAAAACCTGAGGTATCATTAGGAACTTTAGCATGTAAGTATGATCTAGGATGTATCTAGGACCTAACACACAGAAGAGTAATAGCTTCTTACATGAGAGTAGATGAAAGATAGGGATATCTTTCATGAATGTAAGGAATTGAATCTTTTCTTGAGTGGAGAGCAGTGAAACAAGAGAAAAAGAAGACAAATTTTTACAGGAGTGAAAGATTAATAGCTTCTTACATGTGAGCAGATCAAAGATCGGGGTATCTTTCATGAATGTAAGAAATTCGATCTTTTCTCAAGTGAAGCGCAGTGATACGATAGAATAAGACGAAGAATTTCTTACATGAGTGAAAGATATTCCGATCTTTGATTTTGATAGAATGTAAGTAGCTATTTCTTCTGTAAAATACGACAACAAATATCTGGAAACCTATACTGTGAGAGTAACATTGTCATGATTGTCAGAATTTGAGTGTACCGTACATTGTGACATCAGATGTTTTATGACTTTTAGTCATGGTTACAATTATTTTATCATAAAAATGAACAATTATGGTTGGTCATTTACCCATGGGAGACGAGGTCGGGTGCATCGATCTCGCATGGGTCATCTCACATTGTAAACCATCATTTACGGAAGAAGTACTGATCTTTGATTTTGATCTAATGTAAGTAGCTATTTCTTCCATAAGATTTTTTATTTTTAATGTCAAGAAACCTTTAAAGCAGAATTAAAGTCCCTGCCTCCTTTTGCATATACTTTACATTGTATCTTCATGCAATTTGTGTTGTTTCTTTATGGATACTGTTGTTGATTCATTAAAAAAAACATTTGCGAGTTGTCATTTACTTAGTTTAGATGAGAGCAAGAGAGCCTGTAGTAACTCTTTTGTCTAACCTCTGAAGTGTCCGTCTTTGAAAGAAACTTCATGTCCTCATCACTAAAAAATGTCAATCAATAACAAATTTAGGTGTATCCCTGTTCTAAAGATTTGCACAAATCAGAAGCTTTTTCACCAACTTATCACTAATTATAACATATTATGATGGATTTTCAAACCTGTTGTAATACAACTTCTTGTTTACCAACTTATTTAATTTCTTTACTCTTTTAGCAAGATATAGTAATTTCTCTCAATCTAAATGATACATTTCTGAAATGTCGTCACAAGCTTAGTATGATGAACAAAAATTGTGTGATGCACTTCCAGACCTGTTGGGATATTATTTTATGTTCACTGATTTATTCAGTTTTTGACCCTTCTTGCATTAATGAGTTATTTTTCATAGAATTTTTCTTAGCAAAAGTAATTGATATAGATATGAAATCTTCTCACATGCTTTGTAATTCAAGGTGGTATTCTGATATGTTAGGTTGTCCAAATCCAAATTCAGCTCATACCGGTGCTATAGGGGCTGTCTTGAACTTAATGTGAGGTATATAAGCAAATTACCTCATTGTTGAAGGCCTGTTGAAGAACAACTATAAAAGTCTTGTTTCATTGCTTGTTTTTACCATGTTTTTGCAGAGACTTTGTCTCATATACACTTACTCCATATCCTTATTGATGCTTGCACATATAGTAAATAGTAGTTTTATATCACCAGTGGGCATTTGGTCACATATTTTCTATTTTCATTTCAGGTATACAGTATAGCCAAAGACACAAATGTAAATGTACATCTAGATGGAGCACGGGTATTGAATGCTGCTACTGAACTCAATGTCCCTGTCAAAGATATAGTCAAATATGCTGATTCTGTTAACATGTGTTTCTCAAAGGTAAACAAATTAATAAAGGTTCTAAGAAAACTTATTTGATTTGACCATCACTATTAACTAGAGTTTTTTTTGTATTCAAGCTCACAACCCTGGACTTAAGCTTAAAATGATGCATTTTAGGCTCATCTTGGCAAAAAGGCCACATGAGCTGTTGCCATCACTGCATGTCAATTGATGTCTGTCATCCTTTTGTCATAAATTTTTCCAACTACAGTGAAACCTGTCTAAAGCGAACCCTGACTAAACCCGAAACCTGTCTAGTGTCTAAACCAAACTTATTTTGAAAATCTTTAGTATTGAAATCTTTCTATTTTAAACCTGTGTAAACCAAATACCTCTCTAAACCGAATGAAATCGTCACTCCTAAAGGGGTTTGGTTTAGACAGGTTTCACTGTATTTTCTCCTCCGAGCTGCTGGATTAACTTTAAGTAAACCTGCTCTACTCGCCCAACAATTTTAAGAAAATCAGATAACTCATTTTTCAAGTTTTTCATCAAGATCTACCTGCTCTATAAGTTTGAAGAAAATCTGATGACCCATTTCAGCAATTTTATTCAAATTTTTGCAATTTTTTATACCACCACAAATAAAGTTTTGGGGGTATATAGAAATCACCCTGCCCATCCATTGGTATGTCAGTCTGTCCATGTACCTTGTCAGCCCATGTCCTCCTAAAACATTGCTTGGATTTTGTTTCTCAGTTGTAGAACACCACCTAATGATATGCCTTGCTGCCTGAAATTTTATTGTCCCTTGTCCATGATCTGAACGGTCTACCTGCTCCTATTGTTCAACCAATCTAGCAATTTCATTACTCAATAGGTGTCATAAAACTGACCTAAATACCTATACCTTCTGAACAAGATATATTGTAAAAAGTTTTTGGAGACTTGCTATTGTGAACTAATCAAAAACAATCAGGTCCTTGTGAATTGTCCAACAATACTATTGTATATCAATCTGCAATGACCTGGGGATGTTTTACCTTGATCTGTTTTAGTAAATAGGAACTATATTCATGTATATATAATTTATATAGTCACTGAAAAAGTATGTACTTTATGAAATTAATTAAAAATTACATCTTTAATAAAGGAATAAATATTGCTTTCTTTTTAATTTAAAGGGAATTTATATCTCTACATTTATTGAAAACTTATGATTTAGTCCATTTATTCTTGTCTTGTTATAATACTTTATCAAGGTAAAACCTCCCCAGGGGATTACAGATTGATATACAATAGTATTGTTAGACCGGAGATGATAAATTCAGCGACATTTCCCACTTTTTTCATTTCAGCAACATTATCATTTCAGCGACAAAAAGCATATAAATTCAGCGACATGTGATATTATAAATTCAGCGACATTAACCTGTAAAAACGGGAAATGGAGTACGAATTTTGCTGGGTATATATTATTTACAGTCACAAATTTATTGCCCTTAGAACTGTAACCGGGGAGCATGAATCTTCTTACAAAATTGACTAGTGTCACCTCTTGGAATCGAACCCGGGACCTCAAGCACTCAAGCCAGCCGCCTAACTGCATGAGCTAAAGAATTGATTCGTTATATCTCTAGCAGGGCCACTCTAGCACAGTCAACCACCTAACCGAATGAGCTAAAGAATCGATTCGTTAGCTTTGTCGATTTACTATAACTATTAAAATCTGCTATCTACTTCAATGCGGGTAGCGGCTGTCCTGTCACAGAATTAACTTTTCATTTTAAAATTGACAATTGTTTAGACTGTTGAATATTTATATCTTTGTAACCTTATGTATTCATACTTATTCATGTACATGTAAAATCATCAGATCTTTAAGGGTTGTTTAACATTGAGCTAGATATGTAAGCTTTTATCAATTTAATTGGCAAGAAATAAAGTTAATTTCCAGTCCCCTTAACTAGTATTGAGGCACTAATTTTCCTCTTCAACTACACAAGAGTTCCTACTAAGACAGTCCCGTATTCATGACGTTGAACTTTCGAGAACTACCTCTAATTGGTACATGTACTCTTTCCACTTGAACTTTCAAAAAAAAATTACATCAATGTATACTTAATTTATTTCTTATTTTATTTTATATTTTTATAAAAAATAACCAAATAACGATGTTACTGATAATTTAGTTTCCTCATATGTGCATTTCGACAACTTATTTCTCTTCAGTGCAGATCAAATCAAAACATTTTGAAATCAAAATATATATTATTTAAAGAATTTGATGTCGCTGAATTTATATATAATACGTAGAAAAAACGTCGCTGAAATGATATACGGAATTACTCAAAAGATGTCTCAAAAAAGGGATAGTCGCTGAAATGATAGTGTCGCTGAATTTATACGCACCCTGTTAGACAATTCAAAAGGACCTGATTGTTTTTGATTAGTTCACAATAGCAAAATCTTTTTATACCCCCAGATCAAGGATTGGGGGCATATTGTTTTTGTCCTATCTGTGTGTCTGTTTGTCTGTGTGTCTGTCTGTGCATGTCCTTTTTAAATGTTCTTGGAATTCAGTGAAATGTGACTCAGTTTTAGTATATCTTCTAAAGATGTTCATGAAGTAATATGGTTACTGCTCAAAATTTTGAAGGGGAGATAATTCAAGTTTTGAATATTTTTTGGTAAAAAGGGAAGGTACATGTACCTTGTTAGTACATGTCCTCCTAAATGGCTGTTTGGATTTTGATTAAATGTTACACAGTTGTAGATTACCAACTGAAGATGTTCATGAAGATAAGGCTGCTACTCAAAATTTGAAGGGGAGACAATTCAAATTGAAAAGGGGGAGGCACCTAGTCAGCATTTGTCATCTTAAATGGCTGGTTGAATTTTGCGGAAATATTACAAAGTTCAGTTGCAGTATGCCACCTGAAGATATACATGAAATGGAGCCAATTTTTCTTTTGCAAATATGATCACATGACATTCAAATCAAATAATTACAAAGCTTACAAGAAAACATTAAATGCATTTAAGATTTGATACTGTGAAAGTACTATTGTTCGTGGGGTTCCAATTTTCGTGGATTTCGTGGTTGGCTTAAACCACGAAATTAAGTTCCCAACGAAATGATTTTTTCCATAGAGTCTTAATGCAGGGACTTTGAAACCAGGAATTTAAGTACCCACGAAACAGCGATTTTTATGAAAACCACGAAAATTGATGTCCACGAATAAAAGTACTTCCACAGTATTACTTTGCTGTAGCTGCTCAATAATTGCTAAGTTGTGTACTCAACTGCTTAGAACTGCATATTTCTTATAGACCTTTATACCCATCACTGAATTAGTGAACTGCCAAAAAAGAACGAACTGCCAAGAGTGAACTGTTATGAATTTCAAATATTGGCACAGTTTTGGTAATCTGCTATTACCTGAATTGCTTGGAATTGCCAGATAATTTCAAAAATCAGGAAAAACTTCTACTAAACTGCTACTGAACTGCCTTATTAGGTAGTTTACTTTGACATGGGAGATTCATATTCATATTCAATTTAGTTTGCAGCCTTTTCATATCTATATAGAAGTAATAGACGAATTTCCACTTTCAATTTTTTTGGTAATTGTCAACATCTTACCCAAATTCTACTGGGAACTGGTTTCCGATGTCAGTTAAGCTTAATCAAGGAATTTTCATATTTATGTATTTTCTTGACCTAAAATATATTGGTTGCAAAGAACCAGCCTGGGATTAAATGTTGATTTATGACATGTTAAGCTATTATCCAATTATAAACACCTTTCATAAGTGTGCCCGCATATAGAGGGACACCTTTTTTACCCCATTTTATCTCTTTGACCCTCCATTTTGATATCCGGAACGTTCCAGAATTTGTCTTTTTCGAAGAACGTTTATTTCAAGTAGTATATTTTTGGGTTTATTTGGCATGCCTAAGGTACAACTTTTTTTGTGTTGACACATAGGGATCACTTTCCGTCGTCTTGGATCCGTCTGTCTGTCTGTATGGCTAAAAAAGTTTAAGCATTATCCGCATCTCCTCCTAAACCGCTTGGCACTGTTCAACCAAACTTTCAGAAATGCTTCAGTATATATTGAAGATGTGCACCATGCATTTTGTTTTTCTTTAATTTTGTTTTTTCCACATTTTTTGCTGTTTTGGGACTTTGTCATTTTAGTTTATTATCCCCTCGCCCAACGAAGTTGGGGAGGGGATATAGCGTTTTACCCGTTTGTCCGTTCGTCCGTTCGAACTTAAGACCATATATCTTTTGAATAACAAGTTGTAGATGGACAATGTTTTGTCCATGGATGCATCTTGAGGAGAACTTGAGGTTGATATATATAGAATAGGCAGATTTGCCCTACATTTCATGCATGAGTGACTCAGGTGAAAGTTTTTGTAAGAGTCCAGATCTGGGATACTACAACTTGTAGAGGAATAATATTTTGTATGTAGATGCGTCTTGTAAAGTTACGAAGCTCCAGATAAAAATTAGGTCACTTTGACCTACATTTCATTGACCTACATTTCATGCATGAGTGACTTAGGTTAAAGTTTTTGTAAGAGTCCAGATCTAGGATACTACAAGTCATAGAGGAATAATATTTTGTATGTAGATGCGTCTTGGAAAGTAACGAAGCTCCAGGTAAAAATTAGGTCTTTTTGACCTACCGGTACATTTCATGCATGAGTGACTTAGGTTAAAGTTTTTGTAATAGTCCAGATCTGGAATACTACAAGTCGTAGAAGAATAATATTTTGAATGTAGATGCGTCTTGTGAAGTCACGAAGCTCCAAATAAAAATTAGGTCACTTTGACTTACATTTCATACATGAGTGACTTAGGTTAAAGTTTTTGTAAGTGTCCAGAATTGGGATACTACAACTTGTAGAGGAATAATATTTTGTATGTAGAGGTGTCTTGTAAAGTTAGGAAGCTCCAGATGAAAATTGAGTCACTTTGACCTACATTTCATGCATGAGTGACTTAGGTTAAAGTTTGTGTTACAGCTTGGATTTTAGATACTACAACTCGTAGAAGAATAATATTTTATATGTAGATGCATCTTGTAAAGTTACAAAGCTCCAGATAAAAATTAGGTCACTTTGACCTACATTTCATGCATGAGTGACTTAGGGTAAAGTTTGTGTTACTGTCTGGATTTTAGATACTACAACTTGCAGAAGATTAATCTTTCATCAGTAGATGCATATATGCTTTAGGTATGAGGCTCCTGATTGAAATAAGGTCACAACATTTCTTGCATGACTGGCTCAGATTTAAGTAACAAGCCATATCTTGAATAGTACAACTTCCTTGAGGGCTTAAATTACCACATTCAATAAACGGGCGAGTGGGTTAGCTGTCGTTTCCGACTGCCCCTTCTCTTGTTGTAACTTGAGGATACTTCTCCATTATCTGCAACTCCTCCTCAACGGCTTTGTATTTTTCAACCAAACTTGCAGGAATGCCTCAGTGTATGTTGAAGATGTGCACCCTGCATTTCGTTTTTCTTTAAATTTGTTTTTTTCAAGATTTTACGGTGGTTATTGGACTTTGTCATTTTAGCTTATTGGAGTTTTGAGGGTACATCTCCATTATCCACAACTCCACCTAAAAGGCTTTGTATTTTTCAATTTAACTTGCAGGAATGCTTGAGTATATATATTGAAGATGTGCACCATGGATTTTGTTTTTGTTTTTTCTTTTTTTTTCAGATTTAACATACTCTATTTTTGGACTTTGCCTTTTAAGCTTATTTGAGTGTAGGATATGTCTCCATTATCCACAACTTCTCCTAAACAGCTTTATATTGTTCAACCGATCTTGCAGGAATATTTCAGTGTATATTGCAGATGTGCACCATGCATTTTGTTTCTCTCTTATCATTGGATTCCAGAAGTCATATTATCATTGAACTTGCACTTTAGGTTATCAAGTCTTAGGGTATGCCTCCATTATCCTTAACTCCTCATTTAACAGCTTGGTATTTTTTTACCAAACTCGGAGGAATGCGTGTTTCTGTATATAATCATGATAATGTAGCTGTGCAACATTGACTTTGTAATTCTATTTCAAACACAGGAATTCTTAAATATATATAGTGCAGGCGACATATGTGTTCCCTGTAAAGCTTATGCATTTTTTATATATTCTAACTGTCTTACATGATGGTTTTCTCCATTGCTTGATACCTTCAGTATAAGTGATGTTTTTACCTTCAGTATAATTGATGTTTTTTCTAACGTTTTCAGGGTTTATCAGCACCAGTAGGGTCCATCGTGGCTGGTACTGAAGAATTTATTGAATCGTAAGTACAGGTATAAGAAAGTAACAACTTGAGTATAGTTTTATACCATTGCAACAATATGTTTTTGGCATTTTGTTTTCCTATTAACTGTTTTATTTCCTTTCTTGAATAAAGTCGGGGATGCTTTTATTCAATGACCTGCACTTGCACTGAAGTGAATATGTTTATTTCTTCCTTTTAGACATTTTAAGATAAATATATCATTCATACATTAAAAAGATTTTGATTTTATTGCAATGTTAAAGAGAGTGGCCAAAGTTCCATTTTAAATGGATAATTTTACATCCCAAGCATATGTTGTGAAAGACTACCTTCGGAGAAAGAAACACACATTACACATGGTTAATTTATTGACAGCAGACAACATGGACCATATATGAAAGGTAATTGAATCCACTGCAATGATAAGATTTTACTTTGAATGGTTGCATAATGATAAAGCTATCCAATCAAATATAAATTCTTCGCAGGGTTGTGTTCTCAATCAGTTGATCTACATACACAGCTGACAATCAATTATCAACTATATTTCTTTACCAGTGGACTGTATTTTTGAACATTGGCTTTGGGTGTAAAATTACAGCTCTTTGGAATGAAATCTTTTTCCACTTGCTTGACTGTTGCAATATTGATTTTTACATTAAAAAAAATCAATTATAAACACATGATCATTTTTAGTACATTTTTTTAATAATTGCAGATTTTGTCTACATCGCCCTTTAACTTCTACCTTTGACAATTAACAGTTGGTTTTGTACAGACTGTATATTAAGAGAGCTACTCATTCATAGCTTTAGCTCCCTTTAGAAATACATGAAAAGATCTTCTATGAAACTGCTTAACCAAACAAACCTAGTCACAGTGGTCCTAGATGTCCCCTTTGCACGTTCTCATCCCAGTCAAGTGAACTGCAGCCAGTGAGGAACACAGTTTAACATCAAATCCTAAGGAATAACACATTTAAAGATCTTCTCAAGACTCTGCCATTTTAAACCAGATAGAGTTGTAATTGTCTCTTTTTAAAACCCTTTAAAAATGTGTCTTGCAGGTCTACACATCATGGAACAATATTGCAACTTGTAGGTATTATAGATTTACAATTGGCCCTATGGAAAACATTTTCAAATATCTTCTATCAAACATGGCAAGTTATAATCAAATCCTTGTTTCTGCACCTCTTCTAAGATAGCTAACAGTGTGAAAAACAGTTGCACCTTATTACACTTGAAGCTAGCTATGTTCTATTTCTAGAAAACCTCCTATTTAATAGACTTGTAAATATATGCTGCCATCACAACCACAGCTTCTCATTTATCATAAGTCAAATTTTCATAAAAGGATTTAACTGAAAAATCTTTTGAATAATGTAAAAATTGAAACCCTACCCACACTCTGGTATAATAATCACCAACATGAAAAATCAAATATATATATTATTTTACAGAGCCAAACGATCACGGAAAGCTTTTAGTGGTGGAATAAGACAAGGTGGTGTATTATGTTATATACTTTGAATTTTACAGAGCCAAACGATTACGGAAAGCTTTTAGTGGTGGTATACGACATGGTGGTGTATTATGTTATATACTCTGAATTTTACAGAGCCAAAAGATTACGGAAAGGTTTTGTTGGTGGTATACGACAAGGTGGTGTATTATGTTATATACTTTGATTTTACAGAGCCAAACGATTGAGGAAAGCTTTTGGTGGTGGTATAAGACAAGGTGGTGTATTATGTTATATACTTTGATTTTTACAGAGCCAAACGATTGAGGAAAGCTTTTGGTGGTGGTATAAGACAAGGTGGTGTATTAGCAGCCGCTGCTTTGTATGCTCTAGATAATGTGGTTCCAAAGTTGATCAAAGATCATGAAAATGCAATGATTTTATCAGAAGGTAAGGACTCAAAATATTGAATTAAGTTTGACTTATGTAAAGAAGATTCCCAGATTAAGTATGCATACAACATCTTTTTGAAGAGAACTGCTAGAAAATAATATTGTAAACTTCTCAACTTGGCCTTATTTGGAATTTTAAAATGTTTAATTAAGGATGTTTTTTATATGTTTTACATGAAGCATGTATTATTCGATATTCTGACCTTGACATTGACAATTACCTTATTTTCTTACTTTTAACAATTAGATAGTAGGTTACCAGTAATGAACATCAGATTTCTTCCTGCAAATTTACATATTGGGGAGAGTTCTTTTATGATTTGTTTCTGTTTTTTTTTCTTGCAAATGAAAAAATACAATTCCACAAAACTAGATAAAAGAACTGTTGGTGAAAGAATTTCTTTTTTGTGTTTTAAGTGAAAGAAATTTGTTAATAATTCAGTTAATATAAAAACTAAATTTAGCTTTTGAAAGTGACATAACAATGGACATTGTCAACATCATAGCTGAGTTGAAAATAATTAGCATTAAAGACTAATTTAATACCTAAAATATGATATTAAACAACATATGTAATGAAAATCACAAAAAAATCACAGGTACACATCAAAGCAATATCTTCAACCAGGGATAAAAAAAAGATGATAAATCCGAGACCACCAAATACTGGCAAAAATGTTGTAGGTCTTAAAGAAAAATTAAATTTGCCAGTCCCAGGAATGATAGGCCGCAATATATTTTCCCAAACTCTGTGAAATACAGTACTTGATAATTTGTAATTTGATGAACATTTTTTGATAAAAATATCCTTGATAAGTATAAAAGTGTCTTGTTATAGTGGTACATTTCACAGTAAAAAAAAATTACTTATTTTTACATTTCATCAGTTGTTTTATGGGTAAGTATGGTATAATTATGATTCATACAGTGTTTGCACATAGATATTAACTGTAATTTTTATTAGAATTTTTAGCAAATATACATAAAAACTTTCTTTAAATATATGCATTATATAAGAATGGAATATAATGCTTTACTTGTTGCATCAGTTTTTTCCTTACACATTGCAAGTTCTTTATTTTTATGTTAGAAATTTTAGTTTTGCTTACATAGTAGAGAGGGATTAGTATATAACATTCTATTTTCAGAAATGTACTAACGTTATGTTTCTGTAAAAGTCTATTTATGAAATTTTTTTTAGAATCATGTCTTTATTTATCCATCCCACTTGAAAACATTATGCCTTAAATTTATCAGATTTGCTAATCAAATATTTTAGCTTAATTATTGTTGAAATGTATCGAGACACACAATCCAAAAAAATTGTCATTTATTAGACAATTTATATCATCTCAAAGAGGTAACATGATGAGTTAAGCCCCAAGTAGAAATCTTTTATACGGCATGGCAAAAATTTAGATTTCTCATTTTATTGTTTACAGTGTATTTACTTTCCATGTTGGTTTGATTCGTGATAATTTCATAAAAAATAAGTGAGAAATTGTGAAGCTTACCCATGTTGAATTCCACCAATCTGATGTAAATTTTTGACAATATAAGTCTGAAAATGATTGAAATGAGGGAAAAAATGAGATAACCATAGACTTAGGTTTGGACATGTCACAGGGGAGATCATTCAAATTAAAATTTTCAGACCAAGTTAAATTTTTCAGTAGCTTTGCCAATTAATAATTGCTTATATACATTATCTTTGTATGTAAGAATATGTACATATTTAAGCTTCAGCATTATACTTGGCTTATTTTATGCTTTCTAAGCTTACTAACTTTTTTTAAGCTTTTATATGGAATCTTGTATTTTACAATACATTTTATTGTAATAATTACAGTAATTTGGAACAGTGGAGACATCTGCCAAGCAGAGCAATTTGATCTTCTTCTTTTCCCTTCTCTTTTCTTGTATAATTGGATACATAAAAAACCTGAGTCATAATTCTTTATCTTATGTTGGAACATCTAACATTATCTGTTGCTACAAATTTGTAAGTGAGGGATCTGTGCCTTCTTGACACATTTTCTAGTTACAAAATTTAAAGGACACAGTTGAAAAATTCTTTGTTTGTTGTTGCCTATAAGTATTTCTATTTTGGGAAGGTATACTTAATGAGAAACAATATTAAAATATTATAAAATCCCGCATTTGAAAAGAAAGCTAGGGGTATATTTTGATAGGTGTCATTATGTATTTCCTTCCATTGCACTCTTTAGTGTCTATAGCATAACTTCATAATGCATTTATGGATTTTAATGGGTATGCAGGCCAGAACAGACCTAACAGACAAACAAATTTTTATTTTTATGTATAATATATTCCAGTATTCTTTTTCCT